>RJWM01000402.1:117665-225053 GCA_004363535.1 Dasyprocta punctata | reverse complement strand
GGGAAAAAAAAAAGAAAGAAAAAAGTCCATTCTGATTTCTACTCCAACCAGCAGGTGTATGAGGAGTTTCCTTTACTCCTTATCCTTATTAATACTGTGTACTATCAGACTTCGTGTTTGCCAAAAATAAATAATAATAGTGTTTGCCAGTCTGGTGGGTGTCAAATAGTATCTTATTTGGCCTTAACTTGCATTTCCCTGATTATTAATAAACTCAAGCATCTTTTTATATGTTTATTTACCCGTTGGGCTTTTTTTTCCCTCTTATGAAATGCTTGGTTAACTCCTTGATTAATTTTCTTTCGGCTTGTTGATATTTTTATTATTGATCTGTGGAAGTTTGTTGGATCAACAAGTATTTATTAGGCACCTGCCACAGGCCAGGCACTCTTCTGGATTGTAGATGCAGTGAACAAGAACACAGTGAAATTTCAGCTCTTGTGGTGGAGTTTATAGTCTTTAGGGGGAGAGAGGGAGATCAGATATATATATTTATATATAATTTTTTTTGAGACAGGGTCTTACCATGTAGTCCAGGGCAGCCTCGAGCTCTTGGCAATCCTCCTGCCTCAGCCTCCTAATTTCTGTAATGACCATGCCTGAGCAGTAACAATAAATATTTTGGCTAAAAATAAGACCAGAAAGACCAATAGGCAGGGCAGGGAGTGGGGTGAGCTTAAAAACAGTGATCAGAGAAGGTTTCTAAAACACATAACATTTGAGCAAGGGTCCCAAAAGGCACAGGAAGTGAGACATAGAAAGCTGTCCAGGTTCCTTATATGTTCTTCTGTCAGTAATACACATTATATATATTTTTTCTCACACTATGGTTTCTTTCTCTTTCCTCGGGATATATTTTGATCAAACAAATTATTATTATTATTATTATTTTGTGTTTTTGAGACAAATTTTCGCTATGTAGTCCAGGCTGGCCTTGAAATCACTTTGTAGCCCAGGCTGGCCTTGAACTCAGAGCAATCCTCCTGCCTCAGCCTCCCAAGAGCTGGGATTATAAGTATGTGCCATGACATCCAGCAGAAATTCTTATTTTTAATATAGTATATCAGAATTTTGTTTATAGTTACTACATTTTGTATCTTTTATTGATAATCCCTCCTCATACTGATATCATAAAGAAAAACTTATTTTTAAAATATTTTTTATTTTAAACAGAAGAAAAGTAAGAAACCAAAGCAAAACAATTTCACAACCAGCCAACAGGAGAGTAACAATAATCAGCACGTTGCATATTGTTATATTCACAGCAGTTGTTTTGGGTATAACATACAGACATGAAACATTGTCCAGAAAATTATTAGCACAAAACTTTTGCCTCTGTGAATCAAGAAAAACCAGCTACATGACTATCTTAAAGAAAAACCTGTGTTTTCTTCTAAAAAGTTCAAAGTTTCGCCTTATATATTTTTCTTTTTTTCCTTTTTTTTTTTTTTTTTTGAGACAGTTCCTCACTATGCAGTGCAGGCTGGCCTTGAATTCACTATATAGCCCATGCAGAACTTATTTTTGTTTAAAAAGAATTTTTTTTATTAGTATGTGTTTGCTAAACATAACAATAAAATTCATTGTGGGGAATTAACATGTCCATAACACATTTTAATTCTTTTTTATCAGTACATGTGTGCAGTACATAGTGATGACGTCCCTCGGGGGAGTTGGTACAGGTACAGAACACATCTTACTTCTTTTTACTTCTCCATCCACACTTCTCCCTCCATCCTTATTTCCCCTTCCCATTTGCGAATGATCCATCTCCCCATTTCCTCTCACCTATGTTTTTATTTTGCTCCAGAATCCACTTTTGGATATGGAGTGACACAGAGGTTCCTCTTTGTTGGCTGCTGTGTGGATAACAAAATGCAGACTCTGTGCTATGGATTAAAAACTGGTGGTCAACTTCACACCAGCTGAATTACATTGGCACGGGGCTGAGTGTAGATGGCCCACCTGAGGAAAGTTGCCAGCATAAATAGAGATGTGGAGAAGAAGAAGAGCGAGGAGTTGTGGATTCTCCTAAGTGTTGCTGTTTCGAGCCGTTGGTTCTCCTGGAGGAGCTTGTCATGCTGGCTTCCCCAATACGGATTCGGCCATTATCGTCGGAGGAGCTCGGGACCTTGTTGCTGATGGTGACTGCGGTTCACTTTGAGGGAGCTCTGGTCCTTGCATTGAGCATCACTTCCTGGCTCTGGAGGGGAAGATGTGTGCTGGAGAAGCTTGTCATGCTGGGCTTCCTGACCTGTATTCAACTGTTCTCATAGTCGGAGCTCGGGACATCGTTGTCACTGAGGATGGCTGTGGTACTTTTCAGGGTAGCCCCGCTCCTTATTTTGAGCGTGACTTCTCAGCTGTACTATAGAACCCTCAACCCACTGCACAGCTCCTTCACCTCGCTGGCACAGACTTTCCAGCTTCCACTGCTGACCTTTGGCCTTCCCAGTGCAGATCCGTAGAATAGACTGGCGTGAGTCCTTATCGTGGGCTCTTAGACCTCCAGTTGGATCTGTAGGAGGCATTGTCATGGGCTCTGGGTCTTCAACTGGACTCATGCAGGACATTGCTGTGGGATCCAGGCCCCTGGCTGAATATCCTGGGTCTTTAATGTTGTGGACAGATTTTCCTGCACTTTCTTGTGTTTAACTCTGGGTGACCATCATAAAACAGTATTATAAATTCTGTGTCCTGTATGCAGTTGTTCTTCCTGCAACCCCTGACTACAATACTCTGTTTATCAGACACTCTGTCCTTTTTCCTGTGGTCCCCCAGGTTTCCATGCAGGTGCCGGGCTGTCCATGTGTCCTTCCCGGCACTCCTACTCACTATGACCCTCCTCTGGCTTTATGTTATGTTTTTTTCTATAGAGCACAGTAGTCCGTCCATGCTGCCCCTTTTCAAAAATGAAGCCTGCTTTTCCTTCTTGGTTGTAACGTCCAGGGATGAATGGGACCATAGCTCCATGGTAGAGTACTTGCCTGAGATGCACAAGGCCCTGGGGTCTGTCTCTAGTGCCACCAAAACATTATTAACATGTATTAATTGTCCCTATGAATGGGTCTCTTAATGCAATATTTTTATACACATTGTCAGTGCACACTGGTCAGAGCCCTACTTTCCTTGTTTTACCTTCTACCCCTGCACCCTTCCCAGTCCCTAGTAACCCTCATTCTCCCCTCGGGCCATTTTTAAAAAGGTTTCCACATATGAGAGAGAAATGCAGTACTTGTCTCTGTGTCCGGCTTATTTTACTTAACCCAATGTCCTCTAGTTCCCTCCACTTTGCTGCAAGTGACAGGATTTCATTTTGCTTCATTGCAGAATAACAGTCTGTTGTGTAATGTGTCACACTGTCTCTATCCCAGTGATCTGTGGATGCGGACCTTGGCTAATTCTCCACCTTACCTATTGTGAATAATGCCACAGTCAACGTGGGTGCTGATTTCATTTTCTCTGGGCATACACCCTGCAGCAGGATCGTCATTTTATTTTATTTCTTGTTTGTTGATTTATTTACTTATTTATTTTTGTTGTTGTTTGAGACAGGGTCTTGCTATGTAGTTCAGGCTGCACTTGAACTCACTGTGTAGCACGGGCTCGCCTCAAACTACACAGCAAGACCCTGTTTAGAAAAAAATATATATATATATGTATATATACTTTCTGTTTATTTCTGGAATATAGAAATGCAGTTAACCTTTATTTCCACATACCTTGCTCAACTTTAAAAAAATTAATTTCAGCAATTTATCCATAAAATCTTTTGTATCTCCTAAGTAAACAATTCTAATCTCTCTAATAATATCAATGGCTATCTTCCTTTCCAAAATTTTGTTTTATTCCTGATTTTTTTTTTTTTTTTTTTTTTTTTTTTTTTTTTTTTTTTTTTTTTTTTTTTTTTTTTTTTTTTTTTTTTTTTTTTTTTTTTGGCGGCACTGGGGATTGAACTTACAACCTCGCACCTAGCAGGGCAGGCGCTTAAACCACTGAGCCAAACTCCCAGCCCTGGTTTTTTGAGGCAGGGTTGCACTATGTAGCTCAGGCCGGCCTTGCGCTCGTGTTGTAGCCCAAGCCAGCCTCGAACTCACAATGCTCCTCCTACCTCAGCCTCCCAAGTACTGGGATTAAAGGCGTGTGCCACCACACCAGGCCTTGTTCCCGATTTTTAAAGGGATGCTTCTAACATTTTGCCTTGAAGAATGATGTTTGCTGTAATTTTTTGATTACAAGTCTTTATCAGGTAGGAAATTTCATTATTAATTGATGATGGAAGAACAAATGCTTTTTTTCTGCAATTGTGTCATCATGTTTTCTCTCCTTTACCTATGAATGTGATGAATTATCGTAACCACTTTCCTGATGTTAAACCATCGTTGCATTCCTAGTTCATCCCACCTTGATCCCTAAGTGTTATCTCTTTGTGTACATTGCTGAATTCAGTTTCTAGGGTTTTTGCATCTGTGTATATGGATGAGACTGGCCTCTGATTTTCTCCATCAATTTCATTTTTTATATTCCTCCAGTGGATTTATTTATCCCTGTTGCTAAGCATGGGTCAATAATCTCCAAGGCAGGAGGATCCTTTTTTTACCTGTGCTGGCTCTCAACTGGTCTTCTTTTTTGGCCTTCTCTCCTGGCATCAGTGCCCAGATGGATATGTGGGCACCAGGTATGGAGGCTGAATGGAGCCCCTGGAGGTCAGTGCCAGGGCTGCCTGAGTCAAGTCCCTGGAAGCCTGGCTGTTTGTCACCATGTCCCTGTTCTCCACCTCCAAACCCACAGTGTCTCAGAAGCCCGTCTTGCTCACCAGTCTGGGACCCACCTTGAGATGCAGAGACCACATATTTGTGTCTCTCTGGCTAGAGGCTGAGCACAATGTCCCTACAGGCTACTTACTTGTAAAAAGCAATGAAATCAATACTGAACTCCTCTTGGTTCAGTGAAACTGATTTTTTTTTTTTTTTGGTCTCTTTGAGACAGGGTCTTGCTATGCAGTTCAGTCTGGACTTGAGTTTATTTTGTAGACCAGGTAGATCTTGACCTTGTGATGATCCTCCTGCCTCAGCCTCCCAAGTGCTGGGATTGTAGGCATGTGTCACCATGTCTGGCCAAACTGATTTTTTAAAAAATTCTTTTTCAAGATGTTCTTGTGTCTTTTTTCACATGCACAGCATGCATATGTTGGGGCTTACAAGACCAACAGTGGCTGTTCTGCAGATATGAATTGTGGTACTGATGCCAGGTCTGGTGGTATACACTTGTGATCTCAGCACTAGGGAGACTGAGTCAGGAGGAGTGCCATGAATTCTGGGCCAACCTGGGCTATATAGTGAATTCAAGGCCAACCTGAACTATGTATCAGGATCTTGTCTCAAACAAAGAAACAAACATCTAGAAAGAACTGTGGTACTGAAGCTGGGCGTGGTGGCGCACGCCTTTAATCCCAGCACTTGAGAGGCTGAGGTAGGAGGAGCGTTGTGAGTTGGAGGCCGGCTTGGGCTACAACACAAGTGCAAGGCCGGCCTGAGCTACCTAGTGTGACCCTACCTCAAAAAACTAGGGCCAGGAGTTTAGCTCAGTGGTTTAAATGCCTGTCTGGAAGGCACGAGGCTGTGAGTTTGATCCCTGGTGCCACAAAACAAAACAAAACAAAAAACTGTGGTACCGGGTAATTTCTCTTGACTTTTCAACCCTAAGGCTTGCTTTGCACCAACCTAATGTCTCTTCAGAGCCTTGTGCCATTGGTGTGTGTATCCACTATCATCCTCACACATCAGAAACTCTGCGAAGTCCTGACTCAGTGTCCCTTTGTGCATTCACGCCATTCCTCTCCCCATGCCTGGACCCTTCCCTCTTTTCTCCCTCTTTTCTCTTGGACTCCCCCCTCGCTGTTGTATTTTACTCAAATGTTAACTCCCTGGTGACATCCGTCAGCTCCCTCTCCTCCTCTCCCTCTCTACCTTGCCTTTCACCAGATGTTGTAGATACAGCTTAGGGGACAATAATAATTTTTTTCTAAACCCTGAAATCATTCAGCATGTATTTCTCAAACCCAGGGCATTCTTTTACGGAAGTACAGTATGGGTTTTCAAACTCAGGATATTTAACGTGGATACAAATACAATAAGCATGCCGGGAGTTTGGCTCAGTGGCTTAAGCGCCTGCCCTGGCAGGTGCGAGGTTGTGAGTTTGATCCCCGGTGCTGAAAAAAAAAAAAAATTAAGACAAATACAATAAGCAAATCCACGATTTGTTTTAGAAACTACCCATTATCCCATTCTTCACATTATTTCAATAATTGTCTGGGTGCTTTGTAGATATCTGTTCACTTTTCTCTGCTCCCCGTGCCCTTGCATACACCTAATGCACCTATGATCTGGGGTCCAATCCTTTATGCTTGGCTCCAGACAGGTGCCTGGTCAGTAGGTTTTGTTGCACACACACGTGTGTGGTTCAGTTAATGAATGAAAGGCATGGAGTGTTTTTGGTTCCCACTTCGGCCTCCTCCTGCTCAACCTGGCCTGGGTCCCCTCACTCTGCACATCTGTGGAGCACCCCCCCACCTCATTTATACTAAGTAGTAAATGACTCATGATAGCTTGAGGGGCACCTTGGTTGTCCAGGGGTAGATACTGAGGGTAGACAAAAGTGAACATTGCTGTACACTGTTTAACGACAGGGACACATTCTGAGAAGCTGCCAGAGGCGTGGGGACTGTAGCTCAGGGGCAGAGCACTTGTCTAACATGTGTGAGTCCTTGGGTTCCATCCCCAGCACCAAAGGAAAAGAAACCTCACCCTCCGATGATTTTGCTGCTTGTGTAAATGGGACGCATCCCACTGTCCCCTGACCCGGTACTGGGCGTGTCACAGTCTCCTGTCTTCAAAGGCCTCCGTTCCCAGTGTCCTGTGTGCTTCACCACACCGCCACCAGCCCCCATCCAGGCCCCCATCCCATCCTCGCCCAGGGTGGGAGACGGCCCAGCAATGAGGCTCTGGTTTGCCCGCCTGGTCACACCAGCCCCAGCTGGACACACGGCCCACCCGAGCTCTCCAGGACTTGCGGCAGCAGTTGGCTCTGAGAAGTGCGGCAGCTCAGGAACCCGGCCTGCCTGTTGATGAGGAGGGAAAAGCACCAAGAGACTAAGGAGAGAAACGAAGACTGGAAAACACTCCTGGTTTTGTCTTGCTTTTAAAATGCTTGATTTTTTCGGCTGGCATTATTTAGCCCTTAAATGCTGGGAGCCATGGGGAGAAAATTCAGACTTGGCAGACAGACTCCCTGCCCTCAGCAAGCATCTAATCCAGTCCACGCCCTGAGTTTCATTTGCTCCAGGCTTTCACCTGTCTCCTTTGTCAGGAGTCTTTCTATTCTTGCTATTGTTTTTGTGTTTATTTAATTGTACTGTGGTTGCTAAACCCTGAGGAAGCACCGCTAAACTGCAAGATAATGTAAGACACTTGGAGTTGGATTGCCAAGCTCAGCTAGGTCTCGGTAAGTTCTTGGAACCTGTTACCTTTCCCCCTAGGGTTCTGTGTGTTCACAAGAGTCTCATGTCCCTGGCCCTTTCAAATCCCTTTCTAAGCAGATGCACCTTGATTTACAGTGGGGTCATGGCCCAGTGAATTCCCTGGAAATGGAAAGTGTTTCAGGTGAGCTGGGTGTGATGGCACCGGTCTGTGATCCCAGCACTCTGGGAAGCTGAGGCAGGAGGAAATCTCAGTCTGGGCAATTTTGCAAGATCCTGTCTCAATATTAAAAATATTTAAAAAGGGCTGGGAATGTAGCTCAGTGGAAAAGTCCTGGGTTCACTTTCCAGTATTACAAGAGAGAAAGAGAGAGAGAGAGAGATCTGAAGTACAAAATATATGGGACAATGCCAGGCGTGGTAGCATATGCCTGTAATCCCAGCACTTGGGAGGCTGAGGCAGGAGGATCTGTGCAAGTTTGACACCAGCCTGGGCTACAAAGTGAGTTCAAGACCAGCTCAAACTGCATAGAGACCTTGTCTCAAAAAGACAAGGAAAAAAAAAAGGGGGACACATGTAACCTACTGCTCATTCCAGCTCAGCAACCAAGTGCACTGTGATCTTGTTTGTTCGCCCTCATGACTACAGCACTGAATGGTGAGAGATATCACACCACATATCACCAGCCCAGTGAAAGATCCAAGTTCAAAGCATGGTCGCTATTGAATACACATCACCAGTCCAAAGTGGAACAGTCTAACTGGCTGCTGTGGCACACACCTGTAACTCCAGCTACTTGGGAGGCTGAGACAGGAGAATCTCAAGTTCAAAGCCAGACTGGGCGATGTAGTGAGGTCCTGTCTCAAACAAGAAAAAGGGCTGGGGAAGTAGCTCAGTGGTACGGGGCCCTTAGGTTCACTCTCCAGTACTGGGGAGGGGAGAGGAAGGGAAAGAGAGAGAGAGAGAGAAAGAGAAAGAGAGAAATGTGAGACCATCGTACATCACGGGTCCTCTGAACTGGACGTTTCCCTAAACCCACATTGGAGCACTGGTGCTGCTCCAACCTGTGCCCTTCCCTGAGTGAGGACTTTCAGGACAGAAATCTTCTCTAGGCCAAGCAAAGTGGTTTGACCCAAAGGAGACAGAATGCGGGTCTTCACCCCTCTGCTGGGCCATAGAGCCGCCCCCTCCTAAGGCAGTGTCAGGGGGGCCCTAAAACGCCACCGGCAGGTAGCAGATGACTCCTGGGCTGACGAGGCCCCAAATCTGCGGTCTGCCAAAACGGGGGACCCTCGAGTGCCAGCGGTCACTCCTGTGACAGCTGGTGATGGGTCCTGAAGCCAGGGGCCAACCATCCCTCCCTCTTAGAGGGCCTGGAGGGGCCGCTGTGGCCGCAGCACCGACACCTTGGGGACGATTAGCACTCTTCAGTCATGGCCCCAGATCACAGCAGGCCGATTTCCATTGTGACACCTGGCGCTGCTGGTTGACACCGCTGTCCTCACATCGACCCCATCTCCCTGAGGTGGAGAGCGGTGGGGAAGGAATACAGGTCTCCTCTCCTCCCATGGGTCCCGCGCCAGCCCGAGGTCCCCACTGCACCTCTGACGAGGTCCCGTCCTAGCTCCTCGGTGTCTGGAGCCCCCTCTGCCACGCGGGCTTCTGGCCTCTCCCCGCAGGGGCTGGTTTGTCACAGTGGGTCTGCTGGCCCCGACTTTCAGCTCGCAGTGCTCTCTCCATTCCGGCCGTGGTCCTGCTCCTAAAGGCACGCGGCAGAGCCGGGCTCCCTTCGGCTCCTCTCACCTTGCTCGCTTGTAGAAGGAGCGAGCGTCCTTGATTTCTGAGTTAAGCCAAGCCGTGTGTCATTATTTCCTCATCTTTACTCAAGGATTCTTCCATCGCTTAATCACTCTTGTTTGTCCCTAAACTGCCCCTTTCTCAAAGTTGGTCCGGGAATGGGGCTGCACCTCACCATCCATTTCCAGTTCCAGGGACTCCAGAGACGGAAGGAGGCAGCCAGTGTGCTCAGGCCCCGCCCCTGCCCGGCATGGTGAGCCGGCCTGGCCTAGGTCATTTTCAGCACTTAGCACTCTCGTAATTTCAACCATCGTGCTCACTGAAAGTGCATCAACCACAAGCTATCACGCTTTTCCTCTCCCCTCCGTCTCTCTCTAGCGGTTGTAGATGCAAAGATTGTTCTTGCCCAATGAACTGTTTATTCATGGGGAATTCTGTGGAGGCTCTGCACCTACTTCAGTTTAAATGCTTTCTAAGTCTCCTGTCATATGTGAGAACGTCAGTGTGGACATTGTGAGACGGGGGGTGGGGATGCGCATCTGTACTCCCAGCGCTCTGGGAGACTGAGGTAGGACGATGGCAAGTTTGAACCCAGTCTGAGCAACTTAGTGACCTAGTGACACCCCTCTCAAAATAAAAATATAAAAAGGCCTGGGTTTGAATCTCAGTGCCAAGGTACTGGGTTCAATCTCCATTACTCCAAAAACAAAACAAAACAACCCATTGTACAGTGGAAAATAGGCCCTGGCTCTAGCTTCAGGAGGTCTACTTTCAAATCCTAGCCTTCCGGAAGCTGGGTATGGTAGCAAACATAACCCCGGCACCTGGAAGTTAAAGCAGGAGGATTGTGAGCTTAAGGCCAGCCTGAACTACATAGTGAGACTCTGTCTCAAAAAAAAAAAAAAAAAAAAGTCCCAAAACAAAGCAATTCGCTTTTCTCATCCATCAAATGGAAATATGATTGCCAGAAAGGTCATCAAGAGTGAGGTGAAATGACCTATACAGGCACAGCAGGTGACAGGGGCCTGACGGACACCAGTGCAACTCATGTCCGTGAGTCTGTGCATTTGGTCCCTTTTCCAGACAATTCTCAGACTCCTGGAGTTGGTTGACCAGGAAAATCTCAAAATACATTTTGATCAGTACGTGTGTGGCAAATTCTAATCTTGCCAACTAAGAACAGTATACTAAGCCATACACACACGACACTAACCTCCATCTATTTTCACTGCATTTTATGGAGACTATCTGAAAATGAAAATAAAAAAGGACATAATTTAAGAGTTACAAATGGAATAGAGGAGTGGTGCAACCCTGTAATTTCAGCATTTGCTGAGGCAGGAGGATTGCCATAAGTTCAAAGCCAGCCTGGGCTACAAAATAATTGCAAAGTCAACCTGGACTACCTAGGGAGATCCTGTCTTTAAAAAAAGAAAAAGACTAGAGGGCTGGGGGCATAGTTGAGTGGTGGAGTACATGCTTAGTGTGCGTGAGGCCCTAGGGTCGGTCCCTGATACCCACCTCCCTCAAAGGAGCACAGTGCTTTCTGCTATATTAAAAATTCTCTAGGCTGCTCCTCAGTCACTCGCCTCCCAGAGCAGGGGTGGGGCTTTCTGCTGCAGACCTGGCCCCAGCTGGGGAGGGCCAAGCCCAGCCCGACAGCAGCGTGCTTTTTGGTGTCAAGTTTAAAGTACTGAGGTGTGATTTCTGGGTCCGGGGACCTTGGGATGGTTGGAGAAATAAGAGCAGCCGTGAGAAGTAGATGTGAACAGGAGAAAAGTACAGGAAGGGAGCAAACGAACATTTCCAGCCAGAGCTTCAGGCTGAATAACGACTCTGTTTGCGTCTGGGTTTTTAGAAAGGCGTAAGCAGCGCTCAGAAACTGCCACATGAGTTGCTGCTGGGCTTACAACCTCCACCCCTGGCCCACTCCAATCTCTTGTGACTTTTCAGACTTACATACCAGCTATATAGGGGGCTGAAATGTTTCATATCTGGCCTAAATTTGGAGATGCATTGCCGTGTGTGTGCGTGTGTGGTCCTGGGGATAGAACTCAAGGCCTTGTGCTTCCCAGGATTGGAGTTTCCAAGCTCCAAGAGAGGAATTGTCTTTGGGATTATTTTGGGGGTGGGAACTCACCATGTTTAGGCTAATCTTGAACTTACTACCTTGAACTTGAGGTGATCCTTCTGCCTCAGCCTCCTGAGTGTAGAGGTTAGAGTTGTGCACCATTGCACCTGGTTTCCTCTTTGAGATTTTTGACCTAACTCTGTTCAGCTGCTTTGGCTTAGAAGAGTACAGAAAATTCATTCCTTCTCAGGAGAAAAAAAAAATTTACATATGTATATACTTAAAAGTATGTATATTCTTGTATTTATATGTACACATCTAAAATACAAATATTTATTATGTAAGATTTAAAAATCCATGCATATTTGGGAGCTTGTAAAGTCCAGTTAGCCTGGATCTGCATGGGGCACCTTAGCCACACAGGACGCCTTAGGAGGCTGGTGGCCAACTATTCAGCTGCCCCAAGTGTTGTCCGAAAGCAGCTGTGAAGGAGGCAGTGGCTCATCACCCCAGGTTGGCAGCAGCTGCTGAGCCCGGAAGACAGCTGACTTTGCAGAATAAAAACCCATGCCACTTACGTGCGGGGTCGCAGCCCTCACACGACTCTCTGAGCTGAGTGTGGGAGCTCGCCCCATTGTGCAGATGAGAATGCTGAGGTGTACAGAGCTCTGGCAAAGCTGTCCAAAGCTGAGCTGAGAGGGGCAGCTGAACAGTTGGCCACCGGAGCTGAGAGGGGCAGCGCTGGGATCCAAACACAGGCCCTCCTGACCCCTATTCCCACCACTACAGTTTTCAGCCCCTATCATCTGAGGCCTCACATGAGTGGGAAATGGACTCGAACCATACCCTGCCAGGCGGTGTTTGGAAAAGGAGACACCCCCACCCCCATTTACTTTTAGTTTTTAAACTCTTTGAAGCACTCCTAAAGCACGTACCATTTTCTCCCTTTCCTTAAATAGGCAACCTAGAAAACTTTCTGGAGAAAAATTTAGCAATACAGGAATGTACCACATACCAACGTTTCAGTCAGTGATGGACTACATATGTGACAGTGATACCACATTTTATTCCTTGGCTAGGTGTGGTGGTGCATACTTGTAATCCCAGCACCCTGGGAGGCCGAGACAGGAGGATGTCAAGTTAGGGCCCAGTCTCAAACTTGGGAAACTTAGCAATTTAGTGAGACCTTGTCTCAAAGTTTAAAATTAAAAAAAAAAATTGGAGGTGTGGCTCAGTGTGAAGGCCCTGGGTTCAACCTCTGGGATTGTCCCCCAAAAGATTATATTATCCAGTGATGTCATAGCTGTTTTAGTTTAAGTACACTGTGACATTTGCACAATGATGAAATCACATTTACCAGAATAGATTCCTGTCATTCAATGACATGATTGTAGTTACTGAAAGCTTTAAAATGTTTATGCTCTTTAGTACAGAAATTGCCCTGCTAGAGGTTTATCCCATAACCGGGATGTCCCAGGCCATTCTAGCCGTCCAGTACAAAGGGCTCTGCTGGAGAGTTATCCCTGCAGAGGAGCCCCGACTCCCCAGCTCAAGTCCCCCCATCTATCTTCAAAGGACTGGTTCAGGTGAGGTGACAGCTGTGATTGTCATGGCAGATGAAGCCCCTGATGGTGAGGACTTCTGGGTTTTGTCCCTGCTTTATGCCCTGGGGCTCAACAGTGCCTGGCACACCATAGACTTGTGGTGGGACACAGACATACCTAAGACCCCGAGATGAACGCCTGCCTGTGTGACCAGCCATACAGTTTGCACCCTGCTTGGCTTTCTCTAGAAGCTTCCCCAGGTCAGTTCCAGATTCCACAGCCCTGGTTCCCAGAGAGTCACCTGGGGGCTGCCCCACCATGTCACCTGCACCAGCTGACCTCAGTGCCTCCTGTGCTGCCACCTCTGAGATATTGTGATGTCGAGGGTCATGCCAGGACTTTGCATCTTGGCCTGCTGCAAGAGGACTGGTGTCACCTGGGCCTGTTCACACAGAGCCTGGGACACCACTGCTTTGGTCAGTTCCAGCCAGGAAGGGTTCCAGAGCAAAGCTGCCTGGGTGTCAATGGAGCACGACCCTGTCCCTGCACCTGGACAGGACAAACAGACATTGCCTCGGACATATTGGCGGCAGGGCTGCTGGGTATAGTGGGGCTTTGGGTCTCAAATCTGTGATCTCTCTGGTCTCAGGCCTTTCCTTTTCAACTTCCTTCCTGTCTGTTCTCTTCCCTTCTCTTTCTCGCTCTTCCTTTCTCTCTCTCCCCATCCCCTTACTCCCTTTTTCCTTTCCTCCTTCTTTTTTTTTTTTTTTTTTTTTTTTTGAGACATGGTCTCACTGTAACTCAGGCTGGCCTTGAACTTGCTGCAATCCTCCTGCTTCAGCCTCTCGAGCACTGAAATTATAGGTGTGCACTGCTACACCTAGCCTGTTGTTTTCTTTTAATCAACTTCATTGAGCCTTAACTTACATATGATAAAAGTCACCCTCCTAAAGTGCATGATTTAGAGGGTCCTGACAAATGTATACACCCATGTGTGTCTGCAGTTGCTCTGCCCTCTACAGGCACTGATTCGTTTTCTGTTCATATCAATGAGTTTTCCCAGTTCTAGAATATCACACATATCATATGGAGTGTACTCTTTCATGTCTGGCTTCTTTCTCTCAGCACAGTATTTCTGAGGCTCTCCGGTGCTACAGCACCTAGCAAGAATTCATCCCTCTATGGTGCTGTGTAGTATTCCATCATCTGGAAGTACCACAGTTTGTTCATCCATTCACCTGTTAATAGACATTTTGGTGGTTCCTGTTTAGGGGTGTTACAAATAAAGCCATATAATATATGATACAATATTGTGTACCAGTGTTTCAGTGATATGTTTTATTTGTCTTGAATAAATATCTGGGACTGAAATTGCCAGTAATATGGAAAGCCTATATTTTTATCTTTCGAAACCCCCAAACTACTTTCAGAAGTGACTATACCACTTTGCATTTCTACCAGCCATGGCATGCATCTGGTTGCTCCGTATCCTCCCCAGTATTTGGTGTGGTCAGCTGAGATGTGTGTGCATATCCACCTTTGTGAAGTCTCATTTTATGCGCAAATAGATTTATCAAGAGAGTTCCTTCCCCAATTTCACTCATTCCATTAATCTCAGTCCTAAATGCAAAATGGTTTAAATCTTTTCGAGAGTCATCTAAATTCTAATTTCTGCCCTTTCAGAACTCAAATGAAATCATCAGATAAATATACCCACTCATGGGTTCATTATGGCTTTGTTTAGAAAGAGTTGGTGGGGGGGACCTGGAAACAATCCAACTGCCAAAAATTAATAGACTTCCAGGTGTGGCACTGAGCGCCTGTACTTCCAGCACTTGGGAGCTGAGGCAGGAGGATTGTTGTGAGTTTGCAGCCAGCCTGGGCTATGTAGTGAGACTCTGTCTCAAAAAAAGAGGGAGCATAATTCCCCAACCTATGCATGGATTTTGTTTAGGGGCTTCTTCCCAAACCGTGGAGCTTCAGAAGCGGGTAGAGGGATTTTACAGTGGAGAAACATGGTGAACGCTATCTCAGCCATGGCACTGAAGTTAACATCCATCAAGACAAGTCGCGTTGATAGTAAGCGCCCTCTGTTAGATGGGGTGACGAGGCCATCTTCCTCTGTGGCCTCCCTCCCGAAACACATAACCCTGGGCTGGTCATGAGGACAGCACCAGACCAATCCTAACAGAGGTCACACTCCAAAACTGTCAAGGTCATCAGAAACGAGGAGAGGCTGAGAAACTGTCACAGTCCAGAAAAGCCTAAGGAGACATGGTGACTAAATGTCATGTGGTTCCCTGGATGGGATTCTGGAACAAAACAAGGACATTAAATAAAAACTAGGGGAATGCAAATAAAGTGTGGAGCTTGTTCAAATTGGTACTATCAATAGAAGGCCACTAATGATAATGAATATGCAATGCTAATATAGATTATTAGTCACAGGGGAGATGGTATGAGGTATATGGGAACTCTCTGTGTTATATTTACATTTTTCTGTACATCTAAAACCATTCAAACACAGCAAGGTCTTGTCTCAAAAACACCCCCAAAATAATAATAGCAATAATAAATAAAATGAAATAAAAATATTTAAAATAAAAAGTTTATTTCACTTCCTCTTCCCCCAAGTAGTGAACTGTCTAAATAAATTATAGCCAGGCGTGGTGGTGCATGCCTTTAATCCCAGTGCTCGGGAGGCTGAGGCAGGAGGATCATTGTGAGTTTGAGACCAGCATGGGTTACAAAGTGAGTTCAAGGCCATCCTGAACTGCATAGTGAAACCCTGTCTCAAAAAGTAGCACTGGGGATTCAGCTCAGTGGCATAAGCACCTGCCTGGTAGGTGTGAGGTTGTGAGTTCAACCCCCGGTACCAAAAATAAATTAAATAAATAAATAAATAAATTACAGTGGCTCCATAAATAGAACTTTACTGCAACCTGTAAAATAGGTGCAGTAGACATTTATGCATATTTTCAAATCATTGTCAATAATAGAACAGTTTCTATTTAAAAAAATAAATATAGGGTTAGGGATGTAGCTCAGAGGTAGAGTACCTACCTAGCATCTGTGAGACCCTGGGTTCAATTCTAAGGACTGGAAGAACAAAACAAAACCAATTTTCTTAGTTGCTTTTCTTGTTGTTGAGACAAAATACCTAACATCTAAAGTTAAATGAAGAAAAGTTTCTTTCAGCTCACAGTTTGTGGAGGTTTCAGTCCATAGCTGGCTGGCTTCAAGGCAGGGTGGCATGGTGGAGGGGCATTGCAGAGGAGAAACAGTCCATGGCAGGGCAGGCAGGAGGCACTGAAACAGCAACAGCAGCAGCAGCAGCCGCCACCACTTGCCTTCCCTTTCCCCCTTGCTGTTCCATCCAGGCTGGGAGCCTATTGATTGGTGCTACCCGCACTCAGGGTAGGGCTTCTGTTATCAACATCCAAAACTATACTAATTCCAACCAGCAGGCTAATTTAGTCCCACACACCTTTAACCCTAGTATCCTTTAGATTCAGCCAGCTCCAGAAAGTCTCACCTGTGAGCACATGAGGCTTTGGGGAGAGACATCTAGATACAGGCCATGACACTCACAAAGGGAAAGTATAAAAGGCTAAATCAATGAGCTAAGAAAGGTTATCTGTAGGTGGGAGGATTTCTAATGGCCTAATTTATTATTCTTTTCACTTACATCTCTTTTCTAATTTTTTTATGATGGCTCAGTACAACACAACTGTGGTGGTAGGCAGAATTCTAAGGTGACCTCAGATAGCACTTATATAGTCCCCTCTATTTGGGTGTGTAGGGGATATGTGCATATGACGGCTGTCACTCCTGTGTTAAGTGACAGTACGTGGTAATGGTGAATTTTTTGCAGATGTAATCCAAGTCCCTAATTGGTTGACTTTGAATGACTTCAAAGGAGGGTTATCCTGGGGTGGGCCTGGTCTAAGCAGCAAATCCTCTGAAGAAGGCACATTGCCTGAGATCAGAGAAGACATTGCTGGTCTTGAAGGAGCATAGTGCCATGGGTCTACAGGGAAATGGATTCGGCCAGCAGCTATGCATGCCTGGGACCTGAGCCTGACAGGAGACCCGGGCCTCGTCCACACCTGCACTGCAGACACGCATATCTCTGAGCTGAGCACCAAGCGAAGTCAGCTCCAGACTCTGCCCCATGGCATCTGTGCGATAATAAATGGGTGTTGTCGAAGTGCTTGTGGTCATTCGTCACACAGCAACAGAAAATTAATGCAGGCGACAAAAAAAAAAAAAAAATAATAATAATAAAGGGCAGCTTAGGACACATAGAACAAGATAGTTTCATTTTCGACCAACAAAACCTGCTATTTTCCTCCAGTTTTTGTGTCCCATTTGCTGGGCTCCTGCAACTCCAAGTAATGAGGGCCCCTAGACTGGAAGTTTGTCAAAGAACACTAGTGAAGTTGTGGATTCTCTGCCAGCGGGTTAATCCTGCCATACAGTGACAAGACTACAAAAGCTCTCCGACACTGGGTAGCTGTCACGGAGGCCAGAGAGTGCCACAAAAAGCCTGCTGTGGTCCCTCCAAGATGGGGCAATCTCCATTTTTAAAACAATACATGCTCGTCATTTTTATAATCTAACACTATACAGAATAAAAGGACACCCTCAAGAAATGATTGAAAGGCCAGAGGAATGGCGCAGTGGTAGAGCGTTTGTCTAGCATGTGTGAGGCCCTGGGTTCAATTCCCAGCACTGGAACCAAGAAGCAAGCAAGAAAGCAAGTGAGCTGGGCATAGTGGCACATGCCTGTAATCCCAGTACCTGGGTGGCTGAGGCAGGAGGATCACCATGAGTTTCAGGTCAGTGTGGGCTACATAGTGAGTTCAAGGGCACTTTGAACTGCATAGCAAGACCTTGTCTCAGCAAAACAGAACAAAAAAATAAAGAAAGAAAACAGAGAGGATGAGAGAGGATTGAGAAGAAGTTTTACACATGTGAAAGAGGGACAGAAATGGTCAGAGTCACCTTGTGCAGGGACGGCCCTCTGCATTCCAGCTGGCCCCCATAAAAGCTGTCAATCACTATGACTTCTGTCATCATTATTAAATAGACACGCACCAGTCCTTTTCAGGGTCCCAAACATCATCTCGTTTGACAGGGCCCGGCGGGAGGAGTCAGAGGTTGAAAGGGGAGGAAGTAGAAGCCGGCTGTGCCCCGGGAGGTGGGGCACGCTGCCCTCTTGCCAGGACCGGGCTCCATCCGGGTACTCCCTAGAAGGCGCGCTTGACCAGTCCCCGGGAGGGTCCTTTACTCACCAAACTGTTCCTTTGACTATAGAAGGAGCAGAAAAGGAAGCTCCGTCTGGAACATGATTCAGAGTTATGGAGGAAGCCCTCGGTGCCTGAACAGTTCAGCGACTCCTTTCACAGAGCTCCGATCTCACTGCTAACGCTTCCTTCCAGGGAGATTCCGGAGGCTTTTCCGTGTTCAAGAAGCCCTGCATAAACATAGACATGGCTGGGGACATCAGAGGGAGCCGCCGTGCAGGAAGGATTAGGGAGAACCAGTTGATAGGAAGAAAATGGCAGATGGCTGGGCAGGGTGGCACATGCTTGCAATTCCAGCACTCGGGAGGCTGAGGCAGGAGGATTGCTGAGGATTTGAGGCCAGTCTGGGCTACATAGCTCAAGACTAGCCTGAATTGTATAGTGAATTTCTCTCTCTCTCTCTCTCTCTCTCTCTCTCTCTCTCTCTCTCTCTTTCTCTCTCTCTGTCTCTCTCTCTCTCACACACACACGAAGAGAATGGAAGAAATGTGGAGAGAGAGAGAGAACCAGGCTCCTGGGAAAGGGTACAGAGGACAGCATGTGTAAATCGGAGCCACACGTGTGACCGTGCACACCCCCTGCTCCCACAGAGACACCACTGATGGATCTGGACACACTCACCTGCCACCTCCAAGACTCTTATTAGCCCAGCTTCCCAAGGTGCCACTCCCCGTCAGTGGAAGCAGCCTGGGGGACGAAGCTGCTCTGTTGTGCCGGTCAGGTGCCCGGCAGGCCCTGGCTGGCTGGCACGAGCACCTGAAGAGGTCACTTCAAGATGTTGGACAAGCTGAGCATTTGGTCTCAGGACCCAGTGTCATGATAGTGCTGGGGATTGCCCACATGGGACTTGAAATGCAATATAGCTGGGCGTGGTGGCGCACACTTGTAATCCCAGCCCTTGGGAGACTGAGGCAGAGGATTGCCAAGAGTTCAAGACCAGCCTGGGAGGATCCCTGAGAGTTTGAGGCCAGCCTGGGCTCCGTAGTGAGTCTGAGGCCACTCTGAACTATATAAGGAGACCCTGTCTCAAAAACAGACACCATCTCCTCCAAAGAAATGCAATATAATTTAGTTTAATCCTCACAAAACCCCATATTACCATTGAACAGATAAGAAAAGTTTTGGCAAAAGCATGATAGTACCACATTCTCCCTATCAGTCCCCAAAAGCCAATTTGTATTTTTTCCACCCTACCTTGCTCAGCATAGCGGTCACAAGTTAAAGTCATTAACTGTAAAATGATAGTGCATAAATAAACAGGGTGATCTCTCCAACATATATGGTTTCTTCTCCGTCGCTTACTACTTACTACCTAGCTACCCTCACTCCAATAGTACTTGATTTTGTTCTTTCTTTCTTTCTTTTCTTCTTTCTTTCTTATTTTTAATGTTGAATCTTGAATCCAGGGCCTCATGCATGCCAGTCAAGCTATGCCCTGAACTCTTGCAATTCCTCTGTCACTGAATTCCATGAACCACAGTAAAACACAAAAACTTACTTTAAAAATGGGATGAAATTTTAACAAAAATTGGAAGAGAGTTGAGTGTGTGGTGCACACCTGTAATCTCATCACCTAGAAGGCTGAGGCAGGAGAATCACTGTGAGTTTGAGGTCAACCTGGGCTACAAAGTTCACAACCAGCCAGAACTACACAAGATCTTGTCTCAAATAAACAAACAAACAAACAAGACAGACAACTTATCAAAGAAGAAATAAGAATGATGAATAAGAAAATTAAAAGATTCAATGCTTTAAGACACTAGGGAAATGTGAATTAAAAACAAAATAATATCCCAGAATCGCTCAGAAAACTTTGAAAAACAACAACAAAAAAAGAAAGGCTATTGAGCCATTGAAACTTACATATCACTGGTGGGGGTGTGAAATGAAACAACTTCTCAGTAAGATGTGTGTTGGATAAGATTCTAGAAAGTTCTATTTTCCTGTCCTTACAGTTTGTATACTATTATTGTTGATTTGTTCATGACTTATTTAAATTTACTCACACATAAACCAGAATCTTTTTCTAATTATTTCTTTTGATGTCTCAGTTTTTATCTAGGATCATCTTCTGTTTGAGGTATCTATACCCTGAACCAACATATTTTTATATTCTCTTTATCATAAATTCTCTTGATTTTGAAGAAAACCCTAGAAAACCTAAATAATTCACCAATAACTTTCTGTTTTAAAAATGTAAACCATTCCAAAATACATAGAGTAAAAATAAGTCTTTTTTTACTCATCCTTTCTATCTTAGTTACTTTTCTCTCATTGCTGAGACAAAATACATGACACCCAAAATTAAGGAAAGAAAGGTTTGTTCGGCTCACAGTTTGTGGAGGTTTCAGTCCATAATCAACTGACTCCAAGACAGGGTGGCATGGCACAGGGGCAACAGTTCAAGGCTGCAGAGGACAGCAAAAGTAACAAGAGCAAAAGTGGGGAGAGGCAGCCTCTTTTCCTCCCTTATATAGTATGCAGACTACCCACTCCAGGGTGGGTGTTGCACTCACACTGCCAATTCCAGCACTACACAATGAACCAATCACAAATTCTAGATATAGCTGCCCCCCAAAAGCTGGCCCCCCTATGACCACATGAGGTTTTGGGGGACATCCAGGCACAACACTTCCTCTCTCTCTCTTAACCATAACACTTTCTCTCTGTTTCTCTCTCCCTCCCTCTCTCTCTTTTTAGAGGCAGAGTTTCACTATGTAGTGCAGACTAGCCTTGAACTGGCTTGTGTAGCCCAGGCTGGCCTTGAACTCATGGCAATCCTCCTGCCTCAGTCTCTTGAGTACTGGAATTACAGGAATGCACCACCACACCCACCCTACCCATCCTTTCTAATCCTAAACTACTTTCTAGGTTAATCACTAACAGTTTGCTAGACAACCTGCTTGATTTTTTTATGGACTTATAAACATGTAAATCTAAGTATACTAATGTATAGGGTTTTTTTCTTTCTTTCTTTCTTTTTTTTTTTTTTTTGTGGTACCAGGGATTGAACTCACAACCTCGCACCTGCCAGGCAGGCGCTTAAGCCACTGAGCCAAACTTCCAGCCCTATTTTTTTTGAGGCAGGGTCGCACTACGTAGTTCAGGCCAGCCTTGCTCACACTGTAGCTCAACCTGGCCTCGAACTCACAATGCTCCTCCTACCTCAGCCTCCCCAGTGCTGGGATTAAAGGCGTGCGCCACCACACCCAGCTATGTATAGGTTTTTAATTGTGTGCATACCTGTAATGCAAGCACTTGGGAGACTGAAGCAGGAGGATTGCTGCAAGTTCAAGGTCAGCCTGGGCTACATAGTGAGTTCAAAACCAGCCTAAAAACTACAAAACAAACAAACAAACAAAAGTGCACCCATAGGATTTTTGTCAATGTACTGATCTATGACTCACTTTTTCCACTTCTCGCTGTCCAGAGAGCTTTACATTTAAGCCTATATAAATTGCTGGGTGTGATCCCAGCACTTGGGAGACTGAGGAAGGAGGATCACTATGAGTTCCAAGGTAGTCTGAACTACATCCCAAAATTCTATCTCAGAAAACAAAAAGAGCATATAAGTTTACATCACCCTTTAAACTTCTTTTCACTATTTAATACTATGTGCCGTCGTTTTCCCTCTATCAAAAGACACTTGCATAGCTGGCAGTTTTCCAGTTTTACACAAAATTGCACAGTCTCACACACACAGGAGTGCAGACAGATACTTAAAAGAGACATCGCTGGGTTAAAGAGCGTCTGTAGTTTGCATTTTGACAGATGCTGCTGGAACAACCCAAAAAACTGTTACCTCTGCACTGCCACCAACAGAATGCGCGAGGAACCCTTTCCCCATTCTTGTCCACCCTCGATTTTATTAATCTTGAAAACCTCTGCCATCTGGTAGGTGAAGACTGACATCCTAGTGCTTCCGTTTGCATTTCCGGAATTATTAAGGAGATGGGGGCCAGGCATGCTTTAGTTTCTTCTCTCACTTGACACCGGCAATTGTTGGCACTGTCCCCAGTAGAGTCGCTTCCTTGGCGGCTGCGACAGCCGTCACCCTACTGTCTTGGCGCAGCTTCTACTTCCGGCCACTCTTGATCAACCTCTTGAACCGACTCCCCCTTTCACCCCAGTGTTCAAAGTCGCTGCTGCTCAAGGCTTGGTCCTGACCGAGACCTCCCCTTCTAAACAAAAGTCGCCACCTGCACCATGCCACGCAGGCCAGTTGAGACTCCAAATACCATCGAGGCAGCGCGGCTCCCGGTCGCTTCTCCACCCTAGCCTGGCCTCTTCTCCAGAACTATCTGCTCCGCATCTCAGAGCACCCCAGAGCTGAAGCCCAAGAGTCGCTCTTCTTTAGGATTCAGTGTCCATTCCCGCTTGGCTGTGGTTACCCAACAGACCTTGGGCGAAACCATGGTGACGACCTCCTGCCCTGCCCTGGCCGATGGAGTCCACTTCCCACGGGCTCTGTGTCCAGTTCTCTCCAGTGTCTGTTTCTTTTCCTCTCCCGAGCAACTGTCACCGTGCCCTTCACCTGGCCTCCCTAAATCCACGCCCCCAGCAGGCATGTTCTCTACAGTGTAGCCGAAATGATTTTTCAAAGGCCACACTGATGAAGTCGCTCCCCTGCATAGAATCCCAGCTGCAAGCTACCTGTGAAACATGAAATTGCTTAAAGTTATCAAAAGACAGGAAGGAAGGAAAAAGGAGAAAAAAAGACATAGCAAGTGGGTTAACCACGATATATCCACTAGATAGAACCCTATGTCATTATAAAAAACAAGTGTGAGCCAGGCGTGATGATGCACACCTGTAATCCCAGCACTTGGGAGGCTGAGGCAGGAGGATCGCCACAAATTCAAGGCCAGCCTGGGCTACATGGTGAGTTCAAAGGCAGCCTGAACTTTATAGTGAGACTCTGTCTCAAAACAAAACAAATGAACAAGTGTAAAGCAGGTGTGGTGGTGCATACCTGTAATCCTAGCATTCTGGGAGGTTGGGGCAGGCGGATGAAAAATTTGAGCCCAGCCTGGGTGATTTGATGACTTAGCAAGAACCTTGTCCAAAATAAAAAATAAAAAGGGACTTGTGTAGCTCAGTGCAAAAGCTCTAGGTTTAATTCTCAGTACTGGGAGCAGGAGGAATAAAGTTCTAGCAAATGTTAAGGATTGAGTAATTGCTATTTTGTTCTGTTCTGTTTTGGTTTTGTGACAGGGCCTCACTGTAGTTCAGACTGGCATTGACCTCACAGTGAACCTCCTGTCTCAGCCTCTTGAGTGCTGGGTTTATAGGCATGCACCAGACACCTAGTTAAAATGATTGCTATTATTTAAAATTCTAGAGCAACAGTTTTCAATGGAAATACTGTATAGCCTCCTATATGATTTAAAATCTAGTACTAATATTAAAAATGTAAAAATAAAAAAATTAATTTAAATAATATATTTTATTTAACTAAATGTATCTAAAATATTACCATTTCATCATGTGCTTAATATAAAAATTACTAATAGGACATTTTACATTCTTCTTTCACACTAAGTCTTTGAACTTCTGTGTGTATTCTACACTTACAGTACATCTCAATTCAGATAATAAATTTCTGTAGAAATATTTCTCTCTGCAGACTTAGATTTTATAACATTTATAGCTGAAAAGTAGATTCTCATTGTCCCACATACATGTAAAGGTTTTCCACTAAATGAATTGAATATTGATTTTTAAAATTAAACCAAGTGTGATGGTGAAGACTGTAATCCTAGCACTTGGGAGGCTGAGGCAAGAGGATTGATGAAAATTCAAAGTCAAACTGGGCTACTTACTGAGTTCAAAACTAGTCTGAACTACATAGTGAGACCCTGTCTCAGAAAACAAACAACAACAAGAACCACAAAGAACACAAACAACCAAAAAAGGAGAAATTAAATGTAAGAACACTAAAGATAAATAAAATTAAAATTTAGTTCTGCATTGCCACATTTCAGTGCTCACTGGCCACACACGACTAGAGGCTGCTGTATTGGGTAATTCAGCACCACAGTAAGGTTAAGGCCAAAAATTCCTTTATTCACTTTTTGATTTTGCAAAGCTTATTATAAAAGTCCTTCAAAGATAAAAATATTATAGCACACACTTTTTTGGGAATACATGGCAAATAAAACATGAACAAATAGAATCACACAATTGTTTAAAATAATCATAACCAAATAAGATGTATTTTAAGAAATCCCAAAATGTTTCTCTCTGAGTTTCTCTATTGGTATGAAGATCCAATTCACAATTGGCATAAAAATAAAATATTTACAAATAAACTTAACAAAATACATAAGGTCTTTATGAAGAAATGATAAAATCTTGCTGAAGGACATAAAAGAAGACTTGAAAAATGAAGAGATACACTCCATTGTCCTCAAAAGAAAGACTAAATATTGGTAAAGGTGTGAAGGCTTCTAAAATCAATCTGTAATTTTAATGTAAGTCCAATCAAAATGCCAAGAGAGAACATTTTTTTGGAGGTAGGGGGGATGCTTCAAGTAATTCTAGTGTTTATCTAGAAGAATAAACAAACAGAGGGTCACCAAGAAAATAATGAAAAAAGATAAACTCTTTCTCCCTGTTATAAAACTGTAGCGATTAAAACATTACATTCCCAGAGTAGGAAGACAGATCAATGCAGATAGACTCATGAATATAGGCGAATTTGGTTTATAATGAAGACAGTATTTCAACCTGGTGGGGAAAAGTATTGATTATTTCATAAAAGTTATCAGTATCACTGAATATCTGCAGGGGAAAAAGCAAAGTTAACTGAAACCACACCCCAAAGTAAATTCCAGGTAGTTTATAAAGATTTAGAAATTAACAAAACAAACCTAAGAAGTTCAACAGTGGAGTATATTTTAAAAGAATGCGGGAACCGGGCGTGGCGGCGCACGCCTTTAATCCCAGCACTCGGGAGGCTGAGGTAGGCGGAGCCTTGTGAGTTCGAGGCTGGCTTGGGCTACAACGTGAGTGCAAGGCTGGCCTGAGCTACATAGTGCAACCCTGCCTCAAAAAAAACCAGGGCCAGGAGTTTGGCTCAGTGGCTTAAGCGCCTGCCCTGGCAGGTGCGAGGTTGTGAGTTCAATCCCTGGTGCCGCAAAAGAAAATAATAATAATAAATAAATAAAATAAAATAAAATAATGCGGGGGACAGACAGGGCCATTGGTAATAAGGTCCGAAGTTGCATGTCATAGGAGAAATGCTTGACAGCTATGGCTATTTTGGCAGATGCTACTGGTCGCTAGTGAGATGTGAGTAAAATCTGACAGGACCTTCTGGGAAAGGTTTTCCTTCCTGATGAAAAGAATACATTTGTGGCCAGGGGTTTAGCTCTGCAGCACAAGCGGTTGTTTGGCAAGCACAAAGTCATGAGTTTGATCCCCTGTACCAAAACAAAAACAAAAACAAAAACAAAAACAAAAAAACCGAAACATATATTTTTTGTTCTCATTGTTCCTAATTGGAGTATAACAACATATTTCTTGGGAATGTAGCATCCATGGATCTGATAAAGGGAGACACTCCATACACACACACAGCAAATGGTCAGTCTGTAAGACAAAAAGAGACCACGTGTGGTATTACATGCCTGTCATCCCAGCACTCAGGAGGCTGAGGCAAGAGGATTGCCAAGAATTTGAGGCCACCTACCTCTAGATTTCAGGTTAATTAAACAGTTGTTATTTTATGGGTTAAGCCCCGTTGCTTGATTTTTTGCTACCTCAGCTGACACAAATACATAAAAATAAAAGCGTACTATGATGAAGGATGTGATGGACTGAGGAAAAACATTTGAACATAAATGTCAAAGAGCCTTAATAAATAAAGGGCTTTTAGTAACCAAATAAAGAAGAATATTTTAATAAATAAAACAGGCAGAGAACATAAACAGGCAACTCAGAAGTTAAAGTCAAATGGCATTAATAGATATAAAGACACTTCAGCCTCACTAATAATCAAAGACTCACAGGATGAAACCACAATGAAATATCGTTTTTCAACTCTTTTTCTGGCAAAGATGAGAAAAATGGCCTCCTTAAGGAGTAGGCAGTTCATCAGTCTCATAATCTGAAGGTCCTAAGTTTGACCCTCAGAGAGGCAGCTCAATTTGGTTGGGCATGGTGGCTCATGTCTGTAATCCCAGCACTTGGGAGGCTGATGAAACAGAATTCCTATGAGTTCAAAACCAGTTTGAACTGCATAGAGCGATCCTGTCTCAAACTCCTTCCAAAAAAAAAAAAAAAAAAAGAAAAGAAAAGAAAAAAGAAAAATGACGACCAATGCTGGAATGGTGTGAAAATTAGTTTATCTCTTATATTTGTGAAATGTAAGGTGGTACAATTTTTAGAAGGCCATTTATTCAGATGATTCAAATTTTTAAAGATGTATCCTTTTTTTCTCAGTAATTTCCTTTTTAGGAACTTTTTTCTAAAGGAATATTCAGATATGTGACAAAAATGGATAGACAATGATATTTAGTGCCATTCTTTACATAGTAAAAAAGTGGAAACTATTCCCAACAATAAGATAAGTGACTGGTTATACCCATTATGGTGTATTCATTCAATAGAATGGAATTCTATGAAGCTCTTAAGAAGGATCACAGCACAACATATGTACTTGATGTGGAAATATATTTATTATCCAATGATATAAAGAAGAAAGCAAGTTATAGAACATGTGTGTTAAGATTCTGTCTATAGAAATGTGTGTGTTTATATATATCTAAGAACTTCAAAAAGCTTTTAAAATAATAGTGATTATCTTTAGGAAGTGAGATTATGAGAGTCTCTTTATTTCTCTGTATTGATTGAATACTTTACATATCAGAAAAAACAAAGTTGATTCCCATTTAGAAAATAAAATGTGGCCAGGTGTGGTGGCATACAGTGGTAATCTCAGGACTCAGGAGGCTAAGCAGGAAGATCACTGTGAGTTCCAGGCCAGCCTAGCCTCCAAAATGAGTTCAAGGCCAGTCTAAACTGCATAGTGAAACTCTGTCTCAAAAAGACAAAAACAACAACAAAACCAATGTAGCCAGGCATGGTGGCATATGCCTGTAATCCCAGGCTGAGGCAGGAGGATTGCTACGAGTTCAAACCCAGTCTAGACTGCATAGTGAGTTCAAGGTCAGGCTGAACTGTGTAGCAAGACCCTGTCTCAAAAAAAAAAAAAAAAAAAGTTTTTTTCCAGGATAATATGTAATAACATATATAGAAACATATGATCCCTTAAATTAAAAAGGATGATGTTTATGGTGGAGTTAGTTTTACTGAAATCCCCTGGAAAGTTGTGCACCAAAATATTCATAGTAATCAGCTCTTGGGAGTTGGGGGAAAGTGTGATGGGAATTTAAATGGTTTTTGTCTTTCTTGGTCATGTTTCATTGTTTGAAAAGTTTTTTAAAGATACTGTTTACTGTTTAAAATTAGTATATATTGGTTATGAAGATGAGTGGGTTCTATTTTGGCAGATTCATACATACTTGGATCCTTGCCACCCCTTGTTCACCTCCCCTCTCTCTCCTAGTTTCACATTTTGGGGGATATTTCAATGTCTCTAATGTATTTTAATTCTATCCACCTCTTCTATTAACCTCTTTCACGTACCATTTCTCCCTCCCCCTTCCTCTTGTCTAATAAACATTTTTTTTTCTTTTTGGTAGTACTGAGGATGAAACCCAGGGCCTTCACATTGAGTGACATCTCCCCTTTTAATTTTAAGATAGGGTCTTGCTAAGTTGCCCAGGCTGGGCTTGAATTTGAAGTCCTCCTGCCTCAGCCTCCCAGAATGCTGGAATTACAAGCAGGTATCATCATGCTCAACTTGTCTTCTACTTTCTAGTCATCTTTTCAAGATTCCACATATTAGGAAGTGCATGTGATGTTTATCTTTTTGTGTCTAGTTTATTTTATTCAATATAGTAATCTCCAGAACCATCCATTTTTTCTTTTTCTTTTTTTTTTTTTTTTTTTTTTTTTTTTTTTTTTTTTTTTTTTTTTTTTTTTTTTTTTTTTGAGGCGGGGTCTCACTGAGCAGTTCAGGCTGGCCTTGAGCTCACTTTGTACCCCAGGCTGGTCTCAGACTCACAAGGATACTCCTGCCTCAGCCTCCTGAGTGCTGGGATTACAGGCATGAGCCACCATGCCTGACATAATTTTTTCTTTTTTAAAATTGTGGTGATTTTATCTTTATCTTTTTTTTTTTTTTGGAGACAATTTCTCACTATGTATTTCAGGGTGGCTTTGAACTCATTATGTAGCCCCAGCTGGCCTCAAACTTGAGGCAATCCTGCCTAGCCTCCCAATTTCTGGGATTACAGGTGTGTATCTCCATGCCTGGCCTCCATTTTCTTTCAAATGTCAATTTTATTCTTTATGGCTAAATAATATTCCTTTTTTGGTACTGGAAATTGAACTCATGACCTTGCACCTGCTGGACAGGCACTGTGCCACTGAGCTATATTCCCAGTTCCTTAAATAATATTCCATTTTGAAAAAAAAAAAAAAAAAGAGGGGATTGAAGCTTGGCGTTCTAGCACATGCTTGCAATCCAAGTCATTGTGGGGCTGAATCAGGAGGATTGCAAGTTTGAGACCAGCTCAGGAAATTTGGCAAGACCCCGCCTCAAAAGAAAAAATAAAAAGGAGACTGGGGATATAGCTCAGGGATAAAGCACACGCATGCATGAAACCCTGAATTTGATCCCCAGCACTAAATCCCAGCACAGAGAGAAGGAAGCTAAGGCAGGAGGACCACAAGTTTGCGTACCACCTGGGCAATTTAGAGAGATTTTTGTCTCAAAATAAAAGGAGCACCATGGAGTTCAATGACTAGTACTGAGAAAGAGAGCTGACAAACAGCCTAATTTGAATGCAGCCCTCTCGGGTTGTAGCCTTTAAGGCTACAAGATGTGTTGGGTGCAAACCCTGGTGTGTATTCTTTGCAGGTTCTTTGGTTCTCTCCTATGGTACAACAAAATTACAAAGAGAAACTATCAGGACCAAGGAAAAGAGCAAGTATTGGAGACAGGCTGGGGACGTCAGGGTCGCACAGTTAGGAGAGCTGAGCTGTAGGTCCTGCAGCCGGGCAGGGGACAAAGGTGTATCTGGCCAGCTGTGCAGGGCGCCCCCAGGAGGTGGATGATACGATGGCTACACTGTGGGGATCTGAGGAGCCCAGATGACCCCATTTCTCCTGGTTTGCAAACCAGGCGGGGTGACACACACCTGTAATCCCAGCACTCAGGAGGCTGAGGCAGGAGGATTACATGGTGAGTTCAAGGCCAGCATGAATTGATGACATAGTGAAACCCTGTTTCAAAAAACAAAACAAAACCCCAGAGAGCTCACAGTGGCACAGATGACCAAGCCAGGTGAACCCCTGGCCCAAGCTGAGCTGGCGAAGGTGTCTCCAGGGGACTCAGGACCTAGCCTGAGAGCTGCCAGGTGGCCAGCTGCAGAGTTGAGCAGATGTCTTCCCAGGAGCCTCAGAGCTCCATTCTAGTTCATGAGGCTTCTGGGGCATTAAGAAATAAAGAGACAAACTTATCAAAATGAGGGTACAGCCGGGCATGGTGGCACATGCCTGTAAGCTCAGCCCTCGGGAGGCTGAGGCAGGAGGATCACCACAAATTTGAGGATAGCTTAGGTTACCTAGTGAGTTCGAGGCCAGCCTGAACTGCATAGCGAGACCCTGTCTCAAAAAAATTAAAAAATGGTACATTTTTAATGTTTATATTGAACAAATTAATGCTTTGAAAACCGAAAAATAGAGTGCCACAAAAATGTTCTGTTCACAAGATAATTACAGGATTTATTAAAAATATTAATTCATAGTGCACTACAGGCGGTGTGGTCCAGAGCCAAGGGGGCCTGTGCCAGCCGCCTGCTCCCCTCCTGCTTCAGCCCCCAGCCTGGCAACCCCAGGCCGGAGCAGGAGGCAGCAAGTGCAGCTAGCAGCAGGCACACGTGGGGGCCGTGCCCCTCATTTCCCATTGCTGTCCCAGGCTCAGTCACAGTCCCCCCAGAGACCCAGGCCTGGCCCCAGCATTTCCTCTACCGCCCTTCCAGCAGGGTCCCCCCATTCCCTAGCCCCACACCATGCGGGATCGAAGGTCTCAGCCCGGCAGAGCCCGCCCGCACCCCCATTCTTATTTTTCACGGGCGGTGTAGTTTTCCTCCGGTGATCCATTCGCCTCCCGGGGAGAAACGGAATTTTCAGCTTCCTCGACTGCAGTGAGTTCATGCATATTCTCCCCAAGGTGGAGGAGGATTGTTTAAAAGATGCTGAGTGGCAGGGAGAAGAATGTCACCTCAACATCCCTCGCCAAGCCGGGAGAGGTTTGGCTGAGGCTCAAGGACACAGGTTCCCGCAAGGGCAGGCCTGGCTGTCTTCCTGCGAGCTGGTGGCCTTCTGGAGCTGCAGAGCGGTGGGAGCCTCGGGGTCCCTCTTCAGCGTCTCTCCTGAAGTGGCCCCTGAGGTGGGGGGAGGGGAAGGCAAAGGATTCGTCCTCTAGGCGGTTTCTCGGCAGACTCTGCTCCCTGAGAAGCCGTGGGTATAGACTTGTTGATCTTACTGCTCCGTGATTCCAAAGGGGCCTAGCAGGGAGCCATGCATAAGGCAAAAGGGCAGTAGCTGTTGGCGATGCCTACTGCTGCCCAAGTCACAAGGCCTTTGTCCTTGTCTCTTTGCTCAGGCAGCTCTGGGGACCACTCTGAGGCTCTGTCTCCTCAGGTCAACAGGTCTTTGCTGAGCACCTACTTTGTACCAGGCACAGTCCAGGTGCCTGGAAGACCAGAGTGATGGACAAGACAGAAAGTCCTTTCTATTCCTGAACTTTCATCTGCCCAGCCCATCTTTTCCCTCTCCTCTCAATATACAGAAATGGAAGCAAATACTTAAAAGAGAATTGGGGGGGGGCCGGGGATTTAGCTCAGCAGCACAAGCACCTGCCTGGTAAGCACAAGGTCGTGAGTTTGATCTCCAGTACAGAGAGAGAGAGAGAGACAGAGACAGAGAGACAGAGAGAGAGAAAGAGAGAATTGGAGCCAGGCAGGGTGGCACATTCCTGTAATCCCAGCACTGAGAGGCTGAGGCAGGAGGATTGAAAATTGCAGGGCAACCTGGGCAACCTAGCGACTTAATGAGATCCTGCCTCAAAATTAAAAAAAAAAAAGATTTAAAAAGGCTGGGGTTGGAGATCAGTGCAAAGGCCCCCTGTATACAAGAAGAGAGAAAGAGAAAGAGAGAGAGAGAGAGACACACACACACACACACACAATAGGGTTTCATTTCTCCTGATCCACCATGCACATTGTTTTGAAAAAAGACTAGAGAGAAAACTTCCAGCTTGTAGTAGTTTTTCAGAACAAGGTACCCATTTTTGTCACTGCTTATCCAAAACTCCCACGTCCCCCACTCAGTGCGCATGCGCGCGCACACCGTGGTACTCACGCGGCCTCCATTCATCACGTGCGGGACTGGAGAGCCCGCAGTCGGCTCCAGCGTTACACAGAACGGATTGGCAGCCGGGACTGAAGGCGATAGAAATAAGCTATTGATCAAGGGTTATAAAAGTACCGCCACTGGGATCCTGTGATGCTCGCAAGCGAGGGCAGCAGTAAAGTGCTACACAAATGCAATAACATTTATAACCCGAGGGCAAGTGCTTTTTACATGAAAATAAAAAGCGGATCCCCCGTTTAATTCTTTTCCCCTGCTTGGACTGGGCTGGCTTTTGACAAGTGTTAAGGACAGGAGGCTAAGCAGGCACGCTCCGTGGGATAAGTGAGTGGCCTGTCTTCTTCTCGTTGTGCCTTCTGATGGCCCAGGGAGTAACCCGCTTGACGAAGAGAGACCCAGGCAGGCGACCGCGCCCCGCCACCCCGGGAGGATAAATAATGTCTCAGTCCCGCAGGTCTTGCTTGGTTTGCTTTGTGGATGTCGCCCAGTCCTGTTGGGAGCTGAACTTTTCACTTGAATGGACTCTGGAAATCACTGCGTAGAGCTTCGTCCTGTGACATTTGTAAAGAGGAAAAGTCTTCTTTTAGGGAGAAATAAATGGGAAAGAGAGGCTGCTCTGGAGGTGCTACAAAATAGCAAATGCGGCACCGAGACTGGGCCAGGAGAAGCCAGCTTTTCTTCCAAAAGCCACCAGACCTGTGCCTCCAGAGACACCAGGCCTGTGAAATATTCCATAAGGAGGGGGCTACAGTGTAGCTGCACATCTGTAATCCCGACACTGGGGATGTTGAGGCAGGAACAGCACCGTGAATTGGAGGCTAGCAACTCCATAGAGACAACTTGTCTCAAAAATGGAAAAAAAAAAAGATGCGAGTATAGAATTAAAACAAACCGGAAAAGGTTTCCTCTTAGAGATTCCCTTCGAGTCTTTGCAATTTAAAGGCTCTGAGAAGGCCTGTAGTATAAAAGCAGTCAATTGCTTAATATTATTGCCCCAATTTAGTTGACAGTCAAACTGTCCATTTCTTTGAAATTCCTTTTGTTCTTTCTCTTTTCATGACCCATTGTGTATGAACACACTCTGGGAAATGCTGCCAAAGTACTTGCAAATGGACACAATATTCTGCTGGACAGGGTAGCACACACATATAATCCCAGCACTCGAGAGGTTGAGGCAGGAGGATTATGGCAAGTTTGAGACCAGCCTGGGCTACGTAGTGAGCCCAGGCTCAAAAAACAAAAGCAAACAAAAAGACAATCACACTTTGCCTGCCATGTATCACAAACATATCATGTACAAGATACTTTATGTAGGTTGTTTCTAACCACCGAAATAACTCTGGAGGAAATGTTCCCCTCTTCCCATTTTAGATCCTATCCTGTCCCCATTTCACAGATGAGAAGAAGGAGGCGAAGAGTGGAGAAGTAACCTGTCAGAGGCACCTCTGCCTGGTTATAATTACCCATAGCAAACATTCCCTCCTACCCGGCCTCTTCCTACACAGGGTGAAGCCTGAGCTGAGCTCTTGGAATCAGGATCCAACCTAGCCTCTCCACGCCTTGCCTGGCTCCTCCTCCCCTTCCTTCCACTGGGCCCAGGGGAATTCCCATTGGAAAGTGGAATCTGAATCTAAGTAGCCACAGGCAGGAATCCCAGTTTTGCCATGTAGCATTTATGTGACTTTAGGCAATTTACTTAACCTCTCTGTCCCTCAGTTTTCTTACCTATAAAAATTTAAATATCTGGCCCAGAATACCTGGTAAGTGAGAGTTGCTACTTTTCTCGTTAATAATGAACAGGAAGTCTTCATGGGGAGGGGTGTATTCATGAGGAGCAGTGTTGGGACCCTTGCTTTAAGTGCTGAGGCTCCTGGAGTGACAAGACAGAGACACTGAGAGATGAAAATGTGGGAGCCCAAGCTGGGCGTGGTGGTGCACGCCTTTAATCCCAGCACTCAGGAGGCTGAGGTAGGAGTAGCGTTGTGAGTTCGAGGCTGGCTTGTGCTACAACGTGAGCACAAGGCTGGTCTGAGCTACATAGTGCGACCCTGCCTCAAAAAACCAGGGTTGGGAGTTTGGCTCAGTGGCTTAAGTGCCTGTCTGGCAGGTGCGAGGTTGTGAGTTCAATCCCTGGTGCCACATACACACACAAAAAGAAAATGTGGGAGCCTGATAAGCCTGCAACTTCTTCAGCTGAGCGACAGAACAACAGAGTGGGAACTTAGATCCCAGTTCACAAAAACTCCACACACCTGGATGTGTCAAAAAATGAAATGAGAAGCAGAACAGTATAGGTCTAAAGCTTTGGGAGCTGTTTCTAATTGAAATTCAACCAGGGATGAGGATAAAATTTCTCTGAAATTATGTTTGATAGAATAAAGATGAAAACTTTAATATATTAGATCTAAGCTCACTTTTTTTGTTTGTTTGTTTGTTTTCAAGGCAAGGTCTCACTTTGTAGTTTAGGCTGGTTTTAAACTCACTGTGTAGCCCAGGTTGGCCTTGAACTTGTGGTGATCCTCCTGCCTCAGCCTTCTACATGCCAGGATTACAGGCATGTAGCACTGTGCCTGGCTCAAGCCCATCTATTTGAGAGCTTGTGTGTGTGTGTGTGTGTGGGTGTGGGTGTGTGTTTACCCTGGGGCTGGGAACTGAACCCAGGGCCTTTGCATATGCTAGCTGAGCGCTCTGCCACTGAGCTTCCCTCTAGTTCCTAGGAGCTCATTTTTAAAAATCAGAACTAGGGCCCACCTATGTTGCCTACTGTCATATTTTGTTTGTTTGTTTGCTTCCTTGCTTTTTTCTGGATATTTACCATTACTCAGGCCCAAACATTTTTCTTTAAAACGACATTTTTGTATATTGACATGGGTCTCACTAAGTCATATGAACAGAACAGAGCCACGGTTCATATGGTCATACTCTCGGTTGGTTTTTTCTGTGATCTTTTCAGTTTTGCCCAAGCTGCTGAGGCAAGGACATTCAGGATAAAATGAGCTGTCTTTAGGCACAGTTAGTCACAAAGCTTAGGTTCAAGCATATTTCAGCGTGGAATGGGTCTGTTCCCATCAGCCCACTGACGTTTATCAAAGGAAATATAATATTCATCCAGATTGGAATTGGAATGAGTTTCTCTCTTCTATTAGATGAACAGCGACCACACAATGTACTTGGAAAAATAATAAGTTTGTGCTTATGCTAATTGAGGAGGTAGTATTAAAATAAAATGTTTGTGGCGCTGACACTACATTTCTTTTTAATAACATCAGCACCTTCTGAGAGTCAAATGTCTTCAAGTGGCTATTAGAAAATACCTGTTTTTTGTTTTTTGTTTTTTGAGACAGGGTCTCACTATGTACCCCCGACTGCCCTTGAACTCATTATGTAGCCCAGGCTGGCCTCAAACTCGTGGTGTTTCTCCTGCCTCAGCCTCCTGAGTACTGGGATTGCCAGCTTGCACCACCAGGCCTGGCTAAAAATACTTTTCTTTGTTTTTTTAATTCTCACCATTCATAAATTGGGGGGAGGATGATACTGTTTTGGTCCCTGCTTCTCTGTGTTATCCTCATAGCTGCCAATTCAGTTCTTAGACTAAAGCCTCTAGCTCACTTCTGCCTCTAGTTTCATTTACCAACCCAGATGCCAGGATGGTACAGTGTTATCTTTTTTGTTTGTTGTGTCTCTGTTTTTTGAGACAGGGTCTTGCTATGTAGTTCAGGCTGGTTTTAAACTCACCATGTAGTCCAAACTGGCTTTGAACTCTTGGTGATCCTCCTGCCTCGGACTCCCAAGTGCTGGGATTATAGGTGTGCGCCACCATACCTGGTGGAGTAGTGTTATTTTAAATAAAAATTAAATTAATTCCTTTTCTTTTGCATGCAGCACCACTTTTTTTTTTTTTCCTGGTACCAGGGATCAAACTCACAACTTTGTGCTTGCCAGGCAGGCACTTATGCCACTGAGCTATATGCCTACCCCTGACCCTGCAGCACTACTGTTTATCATGCTCTTTGATTTGCAGCTTCCATGGTGTCAGTTTTCCTGTGGATCTGATTCACAGGTTGTGCCTGTTTTACAGGCAGGGACAATGTGGATTGTACCACCTCTGTCTCACCAACATCACAGCCCTGACTGATGGGAATGGGTTTGTTTACATCCCAAATGTAAAACAAATGAGCAACTCAGGTTCAGCCCTGGTAGAATATAGCTTTCATCAAAAAGGGCTCTGTCTACAGAAATGATGCTTGGAATCTAAAGTGATTTTCTGAGCAACTTGAAAACATATATTTGTTTGTTTGTTGAGAGAAGGTTGCCAGGCTGATCTGGAACTCCCAGGCTCAAGCAATCCTCCTGTCTCAGCCTCCTGAGTAGCTGGGACCACATGTGTGTGCTATCGTTTGTCTCTATTATTTTAATAGTTCTCCTAAAATTGCTATCTATTGGGAAACAATATTTCATTTTAGAGATGAAGAAAATAAGGCTATGTCAGGATGGTGGTACACATGTGTAATCCTGGTACTCAAGAGGCTGAGGCAGGAGAATCGCCATGAGTTTGAGGCCAGCCTGAACTACACAGTGAGATCCTGTCTCAAAAATAAATAAATAAATACAATTTCAATCTTTCTGTTCTCTTTCCTGTCACTTTGGGGTGCCGTTCTTCTCTATGTCCTAGTATGGATGCACATGGCCGGCCAGTTTAACACTAAGTGGTGTCAGCTTTATCCAAAGAGCATGACCTCAGTATGTAAATGATTCAGCAATGAGGTTCATGTGATTATTTATAGGCCATAAATCAGTTATAAACTCAGAAATATGAGAACAGGTCCCTAAATAGAAAAGTGATTATTACCTATGTAGGGTTTAATTTAAATATGCAGGACTGAAACTCAGAATACTTTCCTCCCTGATGCTCTTTGCCCTGGATACTGGGAGAAGTGGCATGGACAGGTGTATTAATTATGGGAAGACGCCAAAGCAGAGTCCAGGTATGACAAAATAGACTTCGGTCTCCGGCAAGCTCCACCCAATCGCTATTGCCGCCTGGTCAAGCATTGTGTTGAGAGGGACTCTGAGATCAGGTTCTGAGAAATCCTTCGGCCACAGGTTTGCTATCCCTGGCTTGGTTTGAGATGCCTCATGTACATGACAATGCCAGGTTGTCACCATAATTGTCCTGCTGATTGAGGGGGGCAGCATTAGGAGCTTTCACTCTGAGCTACCAGCCCTTTTTATTTTTTCATGTTGAGACAGGGTCTCTCTAAATCACTAAATTGCCTGGACTGGGCTGAAACTTGCAATCCTCCTGCCTCAGCCTCCTGGAGTGCTTCAATTACAGACATGCCCCCATGACACCTAGCCAAATCCTGCTGCATTTTATATGCTGATATGTCTCCTGCAGTCAATCAAGGAAAGAAAACCCAAATTGTCTCCTTTCAAAACCCTTAGAGCAATGACAAGCCATTTACAAGATTGAGGTAATGAAGAAGAAATAAGGGAAATCCAAAGTCCAGCTGTGACAATCAGGTTGCTGGCTGGATCTGGGTACACTCCAGAGAGGGACACCTTCCCTGCCACTTGTGGGATCCGAGAGGCAGCTTGCTCCCTTCCTTTTATTTTCTTCCTCCCTTGTGTTATTTGGGTTGATTCACATGAACAATTCCATCTGATTTCATGAGGGAATGCCAAGCCTAAGGGCACACACTGGAGGTCATCTGCAAGGTGCTGCTGTCGCTTGGCTTTGGACAAAGCCCCCCACGAATTCCCTCCTTCCTTCGGTGCACAGAGCTTTCAAGACTCTGACCCCCGAGATTAGGAAGCTGAAGCTGTTTCTCCTCTGCCTCTTCTCTCTCGGCCCACATCAAACAAACAATCACTCTTAGACCTTCCTCTGGTCTCCGAGCAAATCAGGTCAAGTCCTGTTTGGATGCCAGGCACACCCCTGTGGCTTTCTGTTCAGAACTGCGCTATCTTCACAGCTATTTGGTTCAGCACCCTGCCTGCCACTTCCGGATACCCTGCTCGCTGTCATTCTGTGGCCTGGACTGCAGACCCAGCCTCCTTACTAGTGTGAGTTGTGGGCTCTGCTGATCCAGTGCTCAGGCAAAATCTCCTCTTTCTGCAAGAATTCTTCTGAGATCTCTACAGCCTCCTTCCTATTGTCACTAGGAGCATTGTCCTAACTGGATGACTTACTTTTTATTCTTTTGAGACAGGGCCTTGCTGTGTAGTTCAGGCTGACCTTGAACTCCCTATATAGCCCTCCATGCCTGGCAATTTACTTTTCTTAAATACCAGACTCACCCAAACTCATGCATGTTGGTTCATTTAATCCTAACAACAATCCAATTATTAGCATCCCCTTTGACAAAGGAGAGGACTGAGGCACTTGAAGTAAATTGTCCAAGATCATGTCTCGAGGGGTGGGTGGTGATACGATTTTGGCAATTTATGAATTGATCATTTTGCAATATCTATGTTTATAATTCACATTTGCATCTCAGAGACAGTTACCACTTTGAGAAATCTTCAGTCTTCTTTCAAATTCAGGATACTATGTGGGTTTCTGTTTTCTTTTTACCTCCCTATTGATTAAAATACATGCTTATTACAGAATAGTCTAACCTTCAAAACCACTTGGTGAGCCGGGCATGGTGCACTTGGCAGGCTGAGGCAGGAGGATCACTGAGTTTGAGGCCAGCCTGGTTACAAAGTGAGCTCAAGGCCACCCTGAAGTGTATAATGAAACCCTGTCTCAAAAAGACAAAAACCACCACCACCACAACAAAAAACACTTGGTGAGTACACAGGCATGGTGTTTTTTTGTGGGGAGGGTTGTTGGGAATTAAACCACATGCATTTTACCACAGAACTCCATCCTTTTCATCCCCTGCCTTTTCATTTTGTGACAGGGTCTTGCTAAATTGCCCAGGCTGAATGTAAAGTTACAATCCTCCTGCCTCAGCCTTCTTGGGAGCTGGGGTTACAGATGTGCATTACTACACCCAGCTCATACGTGTGTTTGCTTTGTGAAAAATTACCAAAATGTGCAACTATGATTTGTGAACTTCTCTGTATGAACATTACACTTCAATACAAAAGTTTATGTAAAAGATACCCTCAGGTCCCTTTATTTATGTATTAACTTGGAAAACACTCCACACACCCTACTTGAAGACTGCAAAGAAATTTGGCGATGCTTGGGGCAAGGTGAATTTGGCAATAGTAACTGATCAGATAAAAATGTTCAAGACCGGACAAACGTGCTAGCTGAGCACACTATGCCTGACTCATGTGCTGTATGTGATTGAAATGGAGGGTGTGATCAACTTATTATAACATTATTTCAGTGAGGGGAGAAGAATTATATGTTACTGCAAATAAACCTGTACCTAGCTGATTCAACTTGGGAGGCAGAAGGTTGCATACTACAATGTAATGCTACTTTCGCTTCGTTGGAATTGGGGATATGATATTTATAAAAAATACATGCATGCAGCACACTAATTAGTTCTTCAAGTTTCCAGGTGTCAAGTCTAATAGAAAAGAAACAATAACAATAAAATGATATGTATTTGTGCAATGTGATATAATTTACCAAAGGACCAAGATAACATTTATCAAGCACTTTCAATGCAAACTATCTCATTTAACTTCCATAACAATTCTCTAGTTATACGATTTTTTTCTACATTTTGCACAAAAGCAAACTATAGCTTACCCCAGTATGTCATTTGTCCAAGGTCACAGGAGTATATGAATCTAGTGTTCTTAATTCATCAAAAATAAGTCCTGCTACTTCTTATGAACTGCTTGGACTTCCATAATGTGGTTGATTAAATATTATTGCTTTCCCCACATCGGACAAGGAAATAGGCCTAGAGAGATAAAGTGATTAGTTAGACAGCTGCAGAACCCAAACCCGTGCTCAAGTTCTTGGACTCCAAATCTGGTAACACCTTATACTAGATAATGCCTTTAGTCAGGCCTAGTGTATAATTTATTTATGGTGATAACAGATATACTAAAGAGGGAAATAACAAGATGATAAAATTCTTTCAACATCCCCAGTCTTGGAAGATCTCCCTGTGATACTTTTAGGAGTTCAGGAGCTGCAAGGCAGACACTTGTACAGCTCTGACTAAGACCATTTTTGTTTTCAGTAATAGCATCAACCTAGGTCACCTGATGTGAATCAGTTACTTTTGGAAGAGGAATTGGGATATGTTTCTTGGAGGGGTAGAATTACACTATCCATAGTGTTTGGTTTAGTTTAGTAGTTCTTTTTTCATTTGTTTTTTGAGACAGGGTTTCACTATGAAGTTTAGCCTGGCCTTGAACTCGTGGCAATCCTCCTGCCTCAGCCTCCCTAGGGCTAGGACTACAGGCATGTGTCACAACAGCTGTCAGGTTTAGTGATTCTTGGTGCCCCCATTCTATCCCTCAGCTCCAACCTAGCTACCATTTTATACTCCTCACCCCTGACACTCCATCCCTGCCCCACTCACACACACAGAGGACGCTTGGGACTGACTGGAGATATTTTCAGTTGTCACAACTGTGGGAGAGCTGCCACTGGCAGTTAGTGAATAGGGGCTGAAGATGCTGCTAAATGTCACGTGGCATCCTCTACAACAACAACGACAACACAAACAGATTACCTGCCCCAAGATGTCCATAGTGTCCAGGTTGAGAAGTCCGGGTCTTATTAATTCTATTCAACACAAGCACACCCATAATTGCCTAGGATTAGATTAATTTTGGAGATTATGGCAAAATAATGAAATTGAAGGCATTCTCGAGCAGACCGGTTATCCATGAATATTTATTTATATACTAGTTCTACCTGGCCTACTTCCAGTGATGATTTTAGCTCACCCTAAACGCACATGCAAGATAAAGTGAAGATTTTCAAAAAGATCAGAAACCGCTGAGACAGAGGGGAAGAAGAACCGACACCCATCTTCTGCTCATCACTGGGGATTTTCTGTCATAATTCTTTAAAAATCACCTCGATGTGCCTCGGCTGCTTCCTGGAGAGTTTTGCTGGTACAAGCCAGGTTTTCCTGATGAAGCCCAGTAGCTCCCTCCCTGCCTCACTGAACACGCAGCCCCTCCGGTTTTCAGACGGAGCTCACGTCTTCTTTCCGCTGACCTTTTAGAAGATAATGGGGTTACACTCCAGCCTGGAGCAGAGAGCAGGGAAGAGACTGTGTGAAAAAAGAAGGGGCCAGGTTGGAGCAGGGAACTGTCCATTAGGCCTTTCCAAGAGGAGGGGTCGATTACTTTGTTTGAAATACAGTCCGGTTCCAGAACATTAGAGACAACGTAGGCAAACAGAAAAATACCTTTATATCCGTATGTGTGCGTGTGCCTTGCTACTACAAAACTGTAAAATAAGAACATTTAGAAATTTCTTTATCTGTACTCTATTTCATGTATGATGCCCCATTATATTTTTCTATATAATGTCTATATATATTTACAGTATATCTGAGTACAATATATATTTATAGTATACACTAAGTATAGTATGTTTTCTTTTTAAGGCAAGCACTCCACCACTCACTAAGCTATGTCCCAGCCCTGTCTTATCATTTATTTATTTATTTATATTTTAAACAGAAGAAAAGTAAGAAACCAAAGCAAAACTATTTATTTATTTATTTATTTATTTATTTATTTTTTGAGACAGGGCCTTGCTATGTAGTTCAGGCTGGCTTTGAGCTATGTAACCCAGGCTGGCCTTCAAATTGTGGCAGTTCTCCTGCCTCAGCCTCCCAAGTGCTGGAATTACTGGCATGTGCCACCGTGCCCAGCAGTTTTATCATTTTGAATGACAGTTTGTCCGTAGACATCATCCACTAGAATTCCAATATTTTAAGTTTGCCTTTTTGTTTTCTTTTTTTCTTTTTTAATCTTTTTTGAGACAGTGTCTTGCTATGTTTAGGCTGTCCTTGAACTAACAGCAATCTTCTTGCCTCAGCCTCCTTAATGCTGGGATTATAAATGTGTATCACCACACCCAGCAACATGACATATTTCCTTCTATTACTGGCCCTGTGAAACCTGCATTTCGGGGGATACAGTGGGTAGAGGAGTGCTGTAGAATGAATGAAGCCAGGGCCTAAGGCTTGCTAAGCATGCTGTCTTCACCATACACCTCCAGCCTGAGTATCTGCATTTGACAAAATAAGAAAACTGGACTCTGACAGGAGAAGTCAGCTTGGCCAGAGTGCCTTGGCTGGGAAACACAGAAACTTCTACCCTGGAATTTAGATCTGTGCAATTCCCACTCTGCTTCAGCCTCAGAGTGAGGAAGAGCACAGAAATGGAGATGCAGCTGATCAAGGGGTCACAGGCTAGAGTATTTTTTTCTCTCAACTTTGGTAGTCATAGAAATGTTAGATATTATAGCTAAAATGCCTTAAAGTAAGTAGAATATACCCAGAATATGACTTTGTATGATACTGAATTTTTTCTTTCCTATGGTACTGGAACTTGATCAAGGGCTTTACTTAGCTACATCCTCAGCCCCCCCTCCCCCTTTTTTTAAAATTTTGAGGTAGGGTCTCAGTAAGTCCCAAAATTGCCCAGGCTGAGTTACAAACTTGCGATCCTCCTTCCTCAGCCTCCCAGAATGCTAGAATTATGAGTATGCACCCTGTACCCAGCTGCATGGTACCGATTACTGATTGCTGTACCAAGCACCGGAAGAGGGCTTAAGAAGTTTAGGGGCCACTCAACTTTAGTCTTCTGGAGGGAGGATTGGCAAAGGGCAGCCTGTTGGATCCAATCCTGTCCACTATCTGGTTTTGTGCAGCCCCACAAACTAAAAAATATAAAAATAAAAAGTAACATTCCTTAACACATGAAAAATACATGAATTCAAGCATTAAGCTCCATAAACCAAAATTTTATTAGAACACAGACACATTTGTTTACATGTCTATAAAGGCTTTTGTGTTTCAAGAGTACAACAGAGTTAAGAAGTTGTGATAGATGTATGGGTGGCAAAGCCTAAGACATTTTCTATCTAGACTTTCATAGAAAAAGTTCGTCGACCTGTTCTTTCACATTCACACATTCATACAATTCAAGCTCCTGGATATTTTTCTTTTCCTAAGCAATTCTGGAATTTTTTTTTTTTAACTTTTCTTTCCTGAAAGAACACTAAGGGAGTCTTTGAAAAAAAAATGTTGACAGCCTGCAATGATTTGAAATGATGGCATGAGGTTATGGCCCCCTCCCTCACTATTTGAGACACATTAGTTACTTCTGGGTGGCAGAGCTGGGTCTTACAACCCACTGGTCCTGTTACTCATCTTGACTGTATTACAGGTTTAGTTTCACAACATTATGAATTCACGCAGCCTCCTTGAATCATTTATAGGGATTTTCATTTTCACTCTCAAACTCTTATCCACTTTCTCTGCTGTAAAATTTTCAACATAAAGCTCACACTACTAAATGGCCTATACATGTTAAATAAAGTCTATACTTTTCTTTTGTTACTTTAAACTAGAATTTTAAAATTTCCATTCTCTTGAAAAGTAAACTTAATTTTTTTTTAAAGTAAACTTAATTTTACAGGTCACAGAAGAAAATACCATCATATTCAATGATCTCAAAGCACCTCTCATGAAAACATACAACAAGGTAAAGAATGTATATTTATTTTTAAAAACTACTGTAGTTCTTGGAGGAAATAGTATTTAATGGAAAAGATGTGACTAGCAACGAATCAAGTCTAAGGCTATTTCTGGTCCTGCCAATGACTCACTTTGACTTTGGGCAAATCATCTCACCACTGTTGCTCTTTATCTGCAAAAACTGGACTCCATGCCTATGGGAGTTGCATGGCTAATCAATGCCTGGAAAATGCGTAGTGGCAGATGCTACAAAAGTGCTGAGCCTTAAAAACAAAACCACCCCACCCCCCATTTGTATTCAGTTGAGGTTGGGGTTTATTGTTATTTAACATTCGAAGGCCAACATTATGTTAAGTCCAGCGTGCTGCACAGAACAGATAATATCACTGTCCAGATGGGATTTTTTTTTTAGATCTAGGATTTTTGACTTTTAAAAAAATTATAGTTATTTTAGAATCCAGTAATACATCCGCAAGAAACGTTAAGCTTTAAGTTGAAAACTATCGATTAAAAAATCTAAATAAACCCTCTCCAAAAAAAAGGCCCTCCCCGCCCCGCCAAGAAATCTCTCAAAACAAGAATTCTTCAGATTTTTTTTCCCCTCTCCCTGCAGTTCTCCATGTTACAGTCCTCGGAGGTAGAATAGGCATAAAATACTTTCACTAATAAAATATGACAAACCGCCGGATTATACGTGGCCAATTCTCAGTGATTGCCCTGCTACACAAAGCAGAAAAGTAAATGCCATCATCCCCCTTAGAACAAAAGAACTTAGGAATAAAAAACATGGAGAGGGGGGCAGAAAGCAGCAATAAATAAAGGTGAGCGAAGGGCCCCGTCCTCCGCCCCTCTCCGAAGCGAGTGTGGACTAAGTGCGGCTAATAAAGTGGTTCAAGGGTAGTTATTTGGAAAGGGGGCGGGGTGGCGAGGGGAGGGAGCGGGCGAGCGAGCGCTGCCGGGGATTGCATGTTGCATTCGACTTGAGGTTGCATCTTTCTCCTGTTGCCTGGACCAGACTCCCTCATTGCAGTGCTCCCCCATCGCTGCTGCTCGCTCCTACCCTTGCGGCTTGTTTTTCCCCCTTCCAACTGCTGTTGCATTGGAGGGAGTTGGGGCCGCTCCGGAGCCCCTTTGCAGCTCCCGCCGGAGGGGGGGGGCAGTTGGGCTCTGGCCGCGGAGTTGGGGGGGGCGCAGCGGGCTCCGGCCACGCTTCGGCTGCACGAGAGCCGAGCTGCAGCGCTGCCCGGGCCCAGAATTGCGGCGGCCCTAGAGTTTGGCCGCCGCTCGGTGCTCAGCCCCATCACCACCGCCGCCGCCGCCGCCGCCGCCGCTGCTGCACTGGAGTTTGGCTGCTGCTGCCCTACTTCACTCTAGTTTAGTTTCACTCACTTTACATCCGGGTTTTTTCCCTAGGCAATGGGGGCCGCAGCACACCCCGTTCCTTAGGCAAAGTGAAATAAATTCGCCGCACCGACACGTCAAGTAGTCCGCCTGCCCGAGCGCCGCCGCGGGCCCCCGCCGCCACCCCCCTCCACCCCTGCCGCCGCCCCGCGCCTCTGAGGTGGGGAAGGAGGCCCGCGCGTCCCGGGAGCGGCGCGGGGAGGCCCGGGCCGGCCGCCGTACAACTCGGCGCAGCTGCCCCCTCCCGCCCCGCCGTGCCCCTTTTCCCCCGGCGCCTCCTCTCCCCCCACTCCCGCGTCCCCGCTTCCCCAGTCCCTCTCGCCCGGCTCTCGGGAGCGGCGGGGACGCGCACGGCGGCGGCGGCGGCGGCAGCGGCGGCGGCGGCGGGGCCGGCGGGGCCGCGCGGCGGGCTCCCGCGCGGGCGAGTGTGTCTGGGCCTGGGCGGAGGGATCCCCGGGCTGAGGCGGCGGAGGTGCTGCGGCCCGGGGCCGGGTGGTGAATGGGCTGGTGGTGCTCGCCGCTGCTGCTGAGGAGGAGGTGGAGGAGGAGGAGGAGGATGAAGAGTTGGGCTTGTTTGTCTCCCACAGTTTCTCTCCTGCTGCTCTGATTCCCACCCCCCATTCCGGCCCGGGGCCTGAGTGTGTCTCTCCTGGAGGAGGAGGAGGCTCCAGTTCCTCCCCCCACCCCCTCCTCCCCACCCCCCCTTGCCTGGGGAAGAGGAGGAAAGAAACAGCCCAGAGAGAGAGAGAGAGAGAGAGTGAGTGAGAGAGAGAGGGAGAACGAGAGGAGGAGGAGGAGGAGGAGGAGGAGGAGGAGGAGGGAGCAGGGAACAACCTACCATCTTAACACACTAATATCTAAAAAGTGCGAGAGGCCCAGAGCAGCAGCAGAAGCGGCAGCAGCCCCGGCGTCTTCCCTCCCTCCCTCCCCATGAAGAAGAGTTCCCTCCTCCTCCTCCTCCTGCTTCTCCTGCTCAGAGTTCCTGCCTCCAGCTGCCAGGGGGGACAGCCAGCCAGCAGCAGGAGGGTGCAGTATCCCAGCTTTTCCATTCTCCCTTCTCACTCTCTTTTTTTCTTGAGTAGCTCTATTCCCCTCCCTCCCCTTCCCCCTCTCCTCTCCCTCTCTCGCTCCCTCTCTCCTTCTGTCTTGTCTCTGGTGTTTGTCTCTGGGAGGATCAGGGGCTGCCTGCTTGGAGTTTGTGATGGGGGGTGGGAGGGGGAGGGGAGGGGTGTGTGGGAGGGAGGAGGGAAAGGGGGGGTGTTCTCGCCAGGACCCCTCAGTCAACTTAAGATTTGAGCAATAACTTCCCCTTCGGGGCGCCCCCCTGCGTGCCCTTCCTATTCCTCCTCTCTTCCCCCCACCCCCCCGAAAAAAAGACAATGGGAAAACCTTGTCTCCCCCCCTTCCGCCCCTCTGCCCTACACCCCTCCCCAGGATAGATTGGAAGTAAGTTTATGAGCAGCCTCGGGAGCCTGGGCGCTGCTGAGTGCGGGGCCGGAGCGGGTGACAGAGGCAGCGCGCCGGGGGTGGCGGGGAGGGGGCGACACATTGTCCCGGGGGGGGTAGCGGGGGCGCGGGGGCCTGAGCTGCCCCCCTCCCCAATCCGGCTCCCCCTCGGCCCAGGGACTGTCGCTTGGCTCTTCCACCTACCCCTCCCCGCACACACCCCGGGATGCTGTCGGGGGGAAGTTTTTATTATGGTTATTTATTTAATTAAAAAAAATTTTTTTTGGGGAAAACCATCTTGTTTGATGACTGAGGGATCTGGTTAAAAAAAATAAGCTGCGGCTGCTGACGCCTGCGGGGCCCGAGTGTGTGTGTGTGTGTGTGTGTGTGTGTGTGTGTGTTGGTGCATTTGTCTTGGGTGGCCGGAGCAGCGTTGGGGAAATTCCGCTTATTCTTCTTCTTCTTCTGCAACTTGTTATTCCGGAGAGTCTGCCTGCACCCCTCACCCCGGGGCCGGCCCTCCCGCAGTCGCCCCGGCCGCCCGCAGCCCCCGGGGCGCCCCGGGACCCCAGTGCGGGCCGGGGGCGCCCAGGCCGCTCCGAAAGGGGCCGCGGCCGCCCCTCCCCCGCCCGCGCCCCCGCCGGGGGGAGGGGCGCGCGGAGTGGGACTCTTTCCGTTTGGTCCAGCCCCGCCGTGCACGCAGTTCCCAACACTTCTCGTCATCCTCGCTCTCGGGGCTCTTTATTCTGCTGAGCGGTGCTGTTAGGATTTCTCTCTCCTCTCTCTCTCCTCTCTCTGTCTCTTTTTTCCTCTGACCACGTTCGTGATGGTGGGTAGCAGCAGCAAGGTGGCCCTGGCAGGGGAGGGGTTGGTCTTGAGATTGGGCACCGGGCGGAGAATGTCTCCTTTTCAACTTTGTCTGTGTGGCTTGCACCCCGGGAGGAGGCCACACGCCGGTTGTGGGTGTAGATGTGCGGAGAGTGATTTCTAAGTAGTTGAGTTGTTGAGATGAGGGTAGGACTGCTAATGGTAGGCAGGTTTTGTTTTCATTGGTGAATCCAGTGTCATCATATTCCGGTCATATGTTGAAATATTCTTTGTTTAGGTCTTGAAGTAGAGGATCTCACACTGCACGTCCACATTGTGTTGTTTTTAAATGATGTCTCTGGGAGTATGGATTTCTAGAATTTCAAATGTGAGTAAAGGTCCGGACGTGTGTGGGCCTCAGCTCTGGCCTTGACAGTGAACTTTGTGTCTGTGTTTCGGATTTCAAAGATTTGCTCCATAGCTAGGATGCGAGTTTGTGCATTTTTCTGAATGGTAGGTGTCAGGAATGTAGATGCTTGGGGAAGTTAGAGAGGGAAGAACATTTGTTTATTAATAATTGATGGCTGAATATTAGAATCAGATTAATTTGGGCTGATGAGTTTTTTTTAATTTACAAAAACAGTTGTGCACTCTAGGAAGGAGGGATTTTCATAAGCATACTTTATAAGGGGTTGCTTAGGGCAAGGAGCTGGGATATGGCCTTTTAGAGAGGTCACTCATTAACGTCCACATCTGATGTGCAAGCATACTTTTCAGTGCTTATGCTGTTTGTTTACATCTGGTGTTCACTCACGTTTGGGCAGTACAAATAAATAGGTCAGCTTTTCCTTCGGTTTTTGAAAGCTAGCCCCCTCTTTTTCTTTCAAAGTTTCACAATTTACTTGGTTTACAGCCTAGGAAAACATCACTACATTTTTACTGGAAATACTATTATTCATGTTAATTTCGGTAAGTTCCTCCTTTTTTCTTCTTAAATCTTCACTTGTGTGTGGAATCTGTTTTGTGGGCTTAACACTGGCTTATTAGAGCCATCTAAAATGTCTGAAGAATGCATTTTAAAGTCTCAGAGTGTATCTTGATGGCAAAGAGAAAATTTTTGTGTGCAATGTTCGCTTATGTTTAAAAAAATGTAGTGCTTAAAACTTGTAGATGTACTACTGTTCTTAAGTGAAGAACGTAGTAATAATGTTCTTCATTCTCAAAACAAATATTAATATTCCAGGTGCTATTTTTTTTAATATCAGACTTTTGCTTTAGGTAACGTAATAGTGTTTACAGTTTGACTAGCATTGCTTAGCTGCCCGTAATAAAGTCTTTTGCTTGAGTGCTTTTAAAGGTATTGTAACTTAGTTTTTAGATAGTTTTACAAGGTTTTAATAAAGGATGTTGCGCTGAGATTCAGGCAAGTCTTTTTTGGAACTGGAATAGTAATAGGTTAGAAAGACACCTGTCTATACCATAATTTATTTTGAAGAGGTATATGTGATGGATGGGCACTATTTCTTTTTTTCTTTCTTTTCTTTTCTTTCTTTTTTTTTTTTTTTTTTTTTTTTTTTTTTTTTTTTTTTTTTTTTTTTTTTTTTTTTTTTTTTGTCTCTTTGAGACAGGGTCTCACTATGCAGTTTAGGCCGGCTTACTTTGTAGTCCAGGCTGGCCTCGAACTCCTTAAGGACCCTTCTGCCCCAGCCTTCCAAATGCTGGGAGTGCTGGGATTATAGGTGTGTACCACCATGCCCCATTGAGCACTATTTGTTTGGGTTTGAAAGACCTCTTCTGGTTCCTATTCACTTACCTGGGAGGAGCTGTCTCACAAATACTCATCTTCTGCTTACCTGGAGATCTCTAAATGGTATCCAGCAGGAGGTGCTACAGCAAGATAAAGGACATATTTGAATTTTGAGAGTCTTGCCACTTACTGAAACTACTTAGCTTCAGCTAAGAAACAGGATTAACACCTTAAGGTTCCAGAAAAATTTTGAGTAAGTTCATTAAAAAATAACTTTAATAAATTACATTTGCTTTTGGAAACAAATTTTTGCTTTTTACTTGCTTATGATACTCTGCAAAGTAGATTTTTTTTTTTTTTATTGTGGCTACCTTAAGGATGCTGGGGTTAGGTGTAGAAGGCTGTTAGGCTGTTAGAATTATTTTTTTTTGAGAAAGGTGTCAGCCTTGTATTGCTGAAGTAGGGTGTTGAACACATATTTTTTAAAAAAATTACAAAGTAGTTGGTATGATGTGAGTCTTAAGTTTTGTGATCATCCCTGTAATTTTTTTTTTTTTTTTTTCTTTGCGGCACCGGGGATTGAACTCACAACCTCGTGCCTGTCAGACAGGCGCTTAAGTCACTGAGCCAAACTCCCAGCCCTGGTTTTTTTGAGGTAGGGTCGCACTGTGTAGCTCAGGCCGGCCTTGCATTCGCGTTGTAGCCCAAGCGGGCCTCGAACTCACAACGCTGTTTCTACCTCAGCCTCCCGAGTGCTGGAATTAAAGGTGTGCGCCACCACGCCCGGCTGCTATCCCCGTAATATTAATACACATAGGCTATAGAGTGGTTGAAAGTTTGGCAAGAGAGTTCTTGTGGAAAAATTTTTAGACTTTTTTTTTTTTAATCTCCCCCCACCCCCCATCTATGATCTTCTTAAGGCAGTCAACTTTATAAATATCTGGTTAATGTATTTAGGTTGGCGTCCAAAGACTGAGATTCTTGAACTGTAAGTAAAGTTATATCTGCAGATACAGATCATTACTGATATGCCTGTCTGTTAGTAATAACTGCATAAAGGTGAAAGTAACTATTTTAACAGTTTCATAGCACATGGCCCTTGGAAGCTGTTAGTGTTAGGTGAATTGATTATCATTGGAAATACTGTGCTACTGTAGTTGCTGGCAAAGTTTTATATCAAAGTTTTAAATTCTTAGAAATGTATAGGACATTTGATGAACTTGCTTTGAATTTTGTCTTTGGTAGCCATAATACTGTAATTTCTCTTAGTAAAATCAGATTGGGTAATACATGTGAAAGTTCTTTGTAAATTGCCAGACACATGCAGATATTAAGTTGTTGAGATAGATAACCAGTTAATACATGAACAGAGCTTCTGTCTTAAAATGTTAACTTCATCAGTTGGAAAATTAATGCATTAAAAGTGTACTGGACACTTCATGAATTTTGTTTTTTAAATACTGCTGTGGTTACCAAAAATGTCTTTGTTACAGTTTTGAAGCTTTGTTTAAAAAATGCTGTCTAGACAGTTTCCCATAATTCAAATAAGATCATTTTTCCTTTTGAGGATCTTGTGAAATGTATGTCCACTACTGAAGTTTTTCTTTCTTTTTCCATTGATGTGATAGTAGTTAACTGCAGTATTTTAAGTTCTAGGCCTATCCTGTAGACTCTTACTGACACATGGAGTTAACAGATGCCAGGGCTGAAGTTTTGATTGTTTTGATTGACTCTTGTAACTTTCTGAAAAACATTCTTACTAAAGCTTTCAAGTAAACAAACAAACAAAAACAAAAAAACCTTTCAAGTTAGCTTTATGGTGAAAATATGTACATCTGTGTGCATCAGTATTAAGTGTATATCATTTCTGTTTTTCTGTTTTAGAAAGATGCATGAGGAAATGGCTACTCAAATCTAGAGGAGTACACTGAAATATTTTTGTGTAAAAGTAACGCCAAAGTTTAAAGCCTTAAGTTGTGGCTTTCTTCATAAATCTGCTCACAAATTTGGAATAGAAAATTAAAAATAACAAAAAGCACCCCAGTAAATTGAGAATCCTTGTGTTTGTGACTATATCAAAAGATCTAGTATCTTAAATCTTAGAAGTAACTATACTTTGTGAAATAACCTCAATTAGAAAGTAAATATAGAAACTTGCTTCTGTGAAGAGTGAGAAAAACATTTAACTGTTTAGACAAAAATGAAACCTCGGGTGATACTAACTTTTTATACCATAGACAGTGAATACTAAAGCTTTTTGTGGAGAAGTGTGACATTGACATTTTATTAATGCACTTTTAAATTTTGTATCCTTAGTACTTTATTGCCAAAGACTTTTGTATTTAATCACTATTTAGAAGGAGAGTGGAAGAGATTAAAGTTTTAGGTCCCTGACCTTGACAGAATTCCTTTATATTTATAATAGAACTGATTTCTTGAAACATGGTTGAATTTTCATATTATCTTGTGCTGGGAAATTTTCATAATTTATGTTGACTTCTCAGGAATTTTTGTACATGGACTTCTTCATTAGGCCTAAGTGTTCTATTTAGGAGCATAGCAGTATGTTTTGATCACATTAACTTTACCAGGTGTGTATTTTTACTGCTTTGGAATTTTTTAAAGCAGTAATATGTTAACACCACATTAAATTTATTGTAGATTATTATTTCCTAAAGAGCATATATTTTCTTCTCTGTATGTTCATGTGTATATATGTCCATACCTTTTTGAGGGTTTCATATAATTCTTATGAATTCATATATTAGAATTTCGAATACTGATCTTTTTTGAGAAGGTGGAATAAACTTTTAAGAATAACTTCAGTATTACTTGACTACCAATTCATCTTACACGGGGGTGGTGGTGAGCTCTTCCCTTGTAGAGGTTATTAGTGAGGTTCAGACATCCTTAGGGTTTTTCTTTTAAAGAACTGACCCCAGACTCTTGTATAGAGCATTTTGAATACTGGGGCACTTCTTCCCCTCCGATACTCTACAAGCCTTTTCTACCCTTAAAAAAAATAAATAAATAAATAAATAAATAAATAAAAAAGAGTTTGTGAGCAGTCTCAGTTGAAGGAAACTCTTATTTCCTCTATCTTGGAATCAACCATGAAAATGTTTTCTGCTTTTTAAAGTAGGTAAGAAGCTGGTATGGGGGTGCCTGCCTGTAATCCCAGTTACTTGGGAGGCTGAGATAGGAAGATCTGTTGGGCCTAGGAGTTTGAGGCCAGCCCGGGGAATGTAGACTCTATCTCAACAAAACAATACACTGTAAAATAAATAAAAGTAAACAAGAAAGTGAACCACTGATGTGGAGTTAGGAAGGGCATGGGACTTAATAGGTTACTGAACTGGGCTTTATTTTGACTTGGTTTGTGGACCTAGGGGAAAAACATAACTTAAACACAGAAGCCAAAAAGATGGGTTTTGTTTTATTGTTTTGGCTGCATTGAGAATACAAACTGTCAGTACTTGAAGAGAAGGAACAGCAGAAAGGAATTGATTTTTTTCTGCTGCAGATCCAAGTATTGTTAACCATGTGCATCTCTAAAGTGACATACTTACAAATCACACAGTAGTTGATTCTTTCACTCAATTAGCAGAACCCAAACCTGCTTTTTTTTTTTTTTTTAAAGTAAGTACTCAAAACTTAAGGGTAATGACAATAATTTCCTGATAGAAGTGGGTGATAGTAACCATGGCAACTGCTATCTCTGGCCTTATGGACAGTATGTTGTATTGATGAAGCTTCAGATCCTTTAGTAGCCTGTCACTTTTATGGTGAAATGTAGTAGCATGTGTTGCAGGTGATTTTTACTGGATTGTGTTAAATTTGTGTGCCAGCTTATCTTTCCTTGTTAGGAATTTCTTGGACTATATTCCACAGCATATTTGTGAAGGTGCTGTTGCCTGAAAATAACCCACCACCTGTGTGAGGCCTCCTAATGCAGATTGCACTTAGTTCTTTCCCAGCCTCCTTTCAGAGTCTTGAAGAAAACAGGGGTGTGTGTAAGAACTCAGTGTACATAAATTACAGCTCCAACTTATCAGCTCAGATTTGGACATGTTATTAATAGCTTAAAAATCTTTTTGTGTTTCTAGAGGAGGTTACTGAATGAGAGAATGGGGCCTGTAGATGGAAGATTTTTTCTGTAAGTGTTCTTTCCAGAAGTGTGTGTGTGTGTGTGTGTGTGTGTGTGTATGTATGTAATTAACCTCGAAGAGTGAAGGCTATAAATACTGAGAAAGGATTTGACTGAGGAGAATCTTCAGGGATTTTTTTGGTGCTGGTGTATGTATGTATTACTATAAGGATGTATTTCCTAGTGAGCAGTAGTAGAGAATGAGAAATATTTGCTTGTGAGAATTTTCATCAAGAGAAATGATAAAATATATGTTGATCATCTGTTAAAAGGAGACCTGGTTAAAAAAAAAAAACAACTTTCTTTTTGGAGGGGTAGGAGGATAGAGTGCTGAAACTGATACAACTAAACTTAAAAAGTTTGAAAAATTATAGTTCCATCATGTCAAATCTTTCAGTTTTTAAAGTATTTTTTTCTATCCTATCTAAAGTTTTTCTAATGTGGAAATGTTGCTATTAATTAATACTTTTTCCACTGTGTGCTAGAGCAACTGTGTGCCAGAGCAGAGAATAAACATATTACATCTAAATTTGACTAGATCTTGATAGTAAAATCTAGTCAAATTGTGCTACATAGTTCAGACTTTCTTGAAACTTGCTGTGATGAAGTGGTTTACTTACTACAAGTCCCAGGATGCACTGCACTTTTTGCTTAACTTCAGATTAGAGCATTGCATGCTGGGGCATGTAGTTGATTTCAACAGCACTGGGAACCCTTCCTTCTTGTCTACTCCATTTTATACACAGCTTCCCTGTCCTCTAAGAACTTTGTGCTAACTAAAGTTTGATTAATAATATCGTAATTATCATGCTGCTGGAATTCTAAAGCAAGTGCTCAGAAGCAGTCTAGTGCTTTAGTTTATGGTAGATTAGTTTGTGTTTTCTATCAGCTATGTACTATAAGATTTACATGTAAAATAATATATATATTATATATATAAATTTGACTTAGCAATTGTAAGTAATTTTTGTATGTGTGGTTAAATAGTTCACTTTGTAATTACAGCATCATTCCTTGCTAGTATGGGCATTAGAAGTCTCTAGTTGTCAGGCGTGATAAATAGGCTATTTTTCCTTCTCCGTTTCCTCCCGAAAGGAGAGTTACAGTAGTTAAAGCCGGATGGAACTTTTTCTTTTTGATATCAGTGTTTAAGTTCAGAGTTCTGTGATTGTTCTGTGATATTTTGTTTTCTCCTGTGATAATTACCAACATGTTGAATGTGTATACCCTCTAATTGGAAGACAATTTTTTTTTGTGGGGGTGGTGGTGGTGGTGGAGGGTTCCTGGAGTTGAACCCAGGGCCTCGTGCTTGCCAGGCAGGCGCTGTGTCACTGAGCTACAACCCCGGCCCTGGAAGCAAATCCTTGGAAATAAATGTCAGTATAAATTTGCTACTCAGAGATATAGTCTAAAAGGCAGAAGAAAAGGTAAGATTTCTTCAATAATTTGTTTTCATTCTCGTTTTAAAAAGTTTTAAAATTTCTTTTGAGGATTCTTCTTAACTAGAGTGTTGTAGATGAAGCCTTCCAATCTGTGACAATGTTTAGCACAGTGCTTGGCATGTAGTAAGAGCTCAGTAAGTTTTTAGAATTAGTAGCAGTCTTAGTAGTTATTACTTAAAATAGCATTCTTCACATTTTTTTCCTTTTTTTTAAATTATAATTTGATCAGAAGTCCAGCCTGTTTTAATGAGACCTTGAGACTTAGCTTATAGTGATAGCATGTCAATTCCTTGGAATGTTTTGCCATTCATAGGATGTTCTTGCACCACAGTTTCTGCTTACGTGAAGCATGCCCAAAGTGATACAAGCCAGTAGCAGAATTTTGACCAGGATTCAGTTGCCCATCCAGTATTCATTGCCATTGTACCAAGTCTTTAGCTGATTTCAGGAAGTTCAAGATAATGAAAGTATCTTCATTCATAATGTTTGCACTGATAGAATATCCAAACTAGTTGACTAATGAAAATCAGATTCAGCAGGAATGCTTCTTGTGTCACAGTATATATAACTTTGGGAAAATCCTGTTATGTTTAGAAGTGTGTACCTGTCTATTACTGCAGTTCACAGTGTTACAGGATCCATGTATCGGACGCCGGTGAGCAGCCCCAGAATGAAAACATAATTTGTAATCTGGGTCGTGTTTAAAATGTTAGGTTCAAAAAGTTCTAGGTCCTTAAATTATTTCTTTTAGGCTGCTGACCTCTTTTGGACTCTTAAACTTTCAGAATGTTTTTATTTGTATAATTGATCTCTTGTAGCCATTTGAGATGGAGAAAGAATGCCTAGGAATATTGAAAAATAAAAGCATAAGTTGCTATGTATTTGCCTTAGTCTGAATGTAGACAGAATCAGGGAATTGTCTGTCTTAACCTACTTGGCTAGTATCTACTCTGGCTTTTTCCGTAGTTGGAATTCTTGACTATTCTTTGAGTATTATTTGCTGATGGCTGCTGTGTTTACTTAAGAAAACTGTGCCTTAGTGGTATTTACTTAAGTACTTGTTTACTAAAATCAATTGACTGTAATAATAAATAATACTGTTTTCTCCCTCATAATTGTGATTCACAATTTATTATTATATATATTAGACTTTAATAGTGTCTTTAGAGAATTTAAGGAATCTGGTCTGTCTGAACTTCTACACTATAAATTGTATTATTTATTTTAAGTGAATTTTAAGACCTAATATGAAAATGAAATATATTGAACTGTTATAAAGAAGTTAAATACAAAGGGCTTAATGTAAGAAGAAAAGTGGTCTTTTTGGTATTAATTGACCAATACTGAAAATAGTCAGGTTTGACTGACTTGTCTGTCTGTATATTTTACTGTTATATTTACTCATGTAATTCATGAAATACTAAAGTTGGAAATAAGGAAAGTAAAATTTGACAGTCATGTGTACTTACTCTGGAGTCCTGTGACATACCTGAATTGTTTTGTTTTGTTTTGTGACAGGTCTCACTATCTAGTTCAAATTGGCCTTGAACTCACTATATAACCTAGGTTGGCCTTGAACTTGAAGTGATCCTCCTGCCTCAACCTCTCAGGTGCTGGGATTATAGGCATGTGCCATCATGCCCAGCTGATGCACGTAAATTATTGAACAGTTCTCCTTCCCATCCCTCCTTTTTTGAGACAACATGTCGCTACGTAGTACAGGCTGGCCTTGAACTTGCTGTATGGCACAAGCTGGCCTCAGACTCATGGTGATCCTTCTGTCTCAGCCTCCTAAGTGCTGGGATTATAGGTATATGCCACCACTGTCCCCTTTTAATGAAAATGTCACAGGCCAGTATAAATCAGATAGCTGTGACGGTATTAGAGACCTGGCTTTATATCCTGTTCTGTCACTTAGATGCACACTCTTGGAAAATTCAGTTTCCTGGGGATTTAGTATTCCAAGTGAGGTATAAATAAGGGCTTGCTTCAATATGCTGTGAAAAGGATTGCCTAATACTCATGAATGTACTTTATTAGGCTAAAGTAGTACATGTAAACTTTATTGATTGCAGTGCTGGGGATCAAACCCTTGTGCATGCCAGACAGGTGCTTTACCACTGAGCTATATTGCCAGCCCAGATAATAAATGTCTTGAATTTATTTGTCTATGTCATGTTAATATTGCTAATATTAATAAAGTTTTAAGTATCTGAGTTAGAAGAAAAATGAGCCAAGTAATTAGTGATCCACGTGCCTCCAATAGAGAAGTTCTTGGAAGTGTTTAGGCATGTTTATACAGTAGCTTGTTCTTCACAATATACACTGATACATTTGTGTAAAATATAAATATTATAAATGACTGATACATTCAAAAGTTTTAACACGTGGACTTTTATACCGAATTATATGTGTTTGTATACAAGTTTACATCAATGAAAATAATTGTTTTTTTAAAATGACATAGATACATAGATTAAATGTTTGGCAACTTATGAACAGTTTTTATACTTGGGAGTTATCTGCTGTTAGTAACAACAGTAATTTAACATTGACTACTGTATAAATGCCAAGGCTTTATATGATCTTGTTTAATCCTCATGGCGATATTCTGAGAGTTTACTATTATTATTCTACCTCATTTTACAGGTAAGGGAATGGAGGTTTCTCTGGGATCAGATAGGTAGCAAATGGTACAACCTGGATTCAAGCCCAGGTGTAGTTCCTGATTCCGTGCTTTTAAGTGTCCATAATGCTGTACAAACTATGTAATTCCCATAGTGACCTAAAAAATGAATTACTGAAGAAGTTTTCAGTTTACTGAAATGACTGCAGTTACGATGTATCATTTTGAGATTGTTTTGTGTTGATTTTGGTTGAGTTAGGTCGCATATTTTAGAAGTAGTAAGTATTGAAATGGAATGAAAATAAAGGCATTTGGGACAATGCCTGTTTTCATCCTCATTGTGTGCCACTGCCAAGCACAATACTAGCGTGGAATGGGGTCTAATAACTTTTTTAAAAACTGGAATTCGGGCACCTTAGCATGATAGGTAATTTTGTAAATTTTCTTAATAGTCACAAATAGTTTACATTCAATCTTATGTAATTCTCAGTTTTATTTTGTTTTGGTGGTGGTACTAGGGGTTGAGTACCTTTGTAATGAACTATATCCCCAACCCATTTTAAATTTTTTATTTTAAAGCAGGGTCTTGCTAAGTCACTAACTTGTTCAGGGTTGGGTTCAAACTTGTGATTCTCCTGCCTCAACCTCCCAGAGTTCTGGGATTATAGGTGTGTCACCTCACCTGGTCTAACTAACAGTATTTTAGTGTTAAAGAAGTGTCCTTTCTTTTAAGAAATACTATAAAAGTCTATGTCTGGGTTATGAAAGTCGTTCTATCAATATGGATATGTGTAAAGTAGTAAATTAAAGTTATACTACTCCCATTCTGTTTTTAGCTTTTTCTATCCATTTATATATTTTTTTATACATGCACATTTAAGAAAGTGAGTGGAATTATACTACAATACTGTCTTAAAGTTTACTTTTTTCAGATGACTATCGTGGGCTGTTTCCAGCATTGAAAGCTCTACTGATACCTGTGAAGCTAAAAACATTTTAAGTTCTGTTGTGTCTCATGCCCTAGCTAATGATCATTGTCGCTGTTGAAACTTTTAAAAAAATGCTAGCCAATTTAAAGTAACAATGTTTTCTGTCCTGTGCAAGCAATTTAAGAGGCATCATTTCAGAATTCAACTACTTCATTTTGGTAGCTACTTATAAAGAGAACAGTTGTGTTTAAAGATGACTTTTTTTTTTTTTAAAACCAGTGGTCTCCTTGCTTGGTAAGAAGCAGTCACTCAGAGTTTACAAAACAGAGTTTTAAAACCAACCTAATACTCAAAACATTTTAGTTAATAGAAACTCAAACCTGCGAGTTTACTTGATGTAGAGACTTTGCCTAGGAATTAGTCCTGGTCCTCACATCTTCACAAGGAGTATTGGCTCACCTCACTTCTACCACCTAGCCCTATTTACTCAACTGCTGCTAGATGTTATACTAATGACCCAGTGTTATTAAGGCTATTTGATTTATTTATTTATTTATTTTTTTTTTTTTTGCGGCACCAGGGATTGAACTCACAACCTCGCGTCTGCCAGACAGGCGCGTAAGCCATTGAGCCAAACTCCCATCCCTAGTTTTTTGAGGCAGGGTCGCACTGTGTAGCTCAGACCAGCGTTGCACTCGCCTTGTAGCCCAAGCCGGCCTCGAACTCACAACACTCCTCCTACCTCAGCCTCCCGAGTGCTGGGATTAAAGGTGTGCGCCACCACGCCCGGCTTATTAAGGCTATTTTAAAAAATAAATTTTTGAGTGCTGTTCATTTTGATTTTGGCTCGAGAGTTTTAACTTGTTGCTAAGGTTATTAATTATAATTCATCTTTGTAATATTTAGATCGAAAACTTTCATTAAATAGGTGACAAAAAATTTTTCATTACAATAGTTTAAAAAAGCCTTTCTAATCCTAGAATATATTCCTTGCATTTGTGGTACTTTATGCTTTTTTAGGCCCACATTCAGTTAAGTGTTAAAGCCTTGGTTTAAAATTCTAAGAATTTGATCTGAGAGGGTGCAGCAAGTAGTATTAAACTTCGTAGACCTACTGTTTTTACAAGTCAAGTTTAAGAGTATTTCTCATTGGTAGCATTCATAAATGTTGTTTTCATCTTGAGTGGCTCAGACCATGTGTTACAGAGTATTTTAGTCTTCCTCCTAACAGTCTTACAAGTGTACAAGAACCCAGTTAATATAGATGGTGAAACTGAGGCAGGGAAAAGAATTTGTGTAAGTTAAGGGCGGAGCCTAATTTCACACACTTAAGTTCTAGTCTTGGTCTTCTTGACTTGTAGTTTCCAGCACTTTAAAAATTATGACACTAATTCATACTATTATATATTTACTAGTGATCATATTTTATATATATATATATATATATGGGTTTTTTTGTTTGTTTGTTTGTTTGTTTTTGGTCTTTTTGAGACAGGGGGGTGTTGCTATGCAGTTTAAGCTGGCCTTGAGATCACTTCATTGCCCAGGCTAGTGTTAAACTCGCAATGATCCTCCTGCTTCAGCTTCCCGAGTGCAGGGATTACTGGTGTGTGCCACCACACCCAGCTGTATTTTATATGTTATCAGACAGGAAAGTCAAGATTCTTATAAGGTTGAAATGTTAAAATATAAGTTGCAGTAATTTCTGCCTGTGCCTCCCCTGGGGTGCAATCACCCCTCCCCCTTGGAGACCAGTGCTCCAGAAAGACCTTTCTTCCTGTGGAAGAGGCAGACTTGGGGACAGCTGGAGGGCAGTTGGGAAAGGTGTGGGGCTTTTCAATGGAGTGATCTATTGTAGCTTTCCGGTTTTAAAGAAACAGCCTTTCTGTGCAAGGCTGAAAGATTGAGAGTAAAGGCCTTGAGAGAGGTGAGCTTAAAAGACTGAAATACAAGCCTTATTTGTTTCTTCAGAGTTGACCAAAGGGGAGAGGCTGCCTAGCCTGCTCGCTTCTCCCAGAGAGATGGCAGTGCCTTTTTTGTTGTTGTTGGGCAGTTTATAGAACGCAGGATAGCTTGGTAAGCGGCTTCTCTGTGCCTGATGTGACGTAACATTGTGGGGTATGCAGCATGCATGTTAAGTACAAATGGTTGTGTTTGGCTTGTTGCTGCAGCATTTTTGAGGATTTCTTGAAAAACAATTATCATCCGCTAGGGTTAGATATGTGCAGATTATTGAAATCATCATTTTGGGGAGACCAAACTTTTTAACTTGGATTTTTCTGTTTAGTGTTTGTTTACTTCTTTCCCCACCCCCAACACCTAGAGCAGAATTCCTTTTCTGAAAAGAACAGATGCCGTTGTTAACTTATCAGAACTTGATACTAAAAAGCCTACAAAAATCTTTGTGCTGTTTATTTTCTTTATTTAATCTATATGCAAAACATTTTGTAATTATTGCTGTTAGAGGGTTGTCAGCTGATGGTTCCTCCCCACCTTTTTTGTGCTTGGGAGATAGATTAGGAATGAAAAATTGACAACTTGGTATAAAGAAATAATGACCACTGAAATAAAACAGTTCAAATAAAAAGCAAACCAGATACAAATGTAGAATGAAAATATCTTTTAGTAAAATGTTAGCATGCTGTACTTGGAACAGATGCCACATTAATTCAAAAGAGAGCCCAGAAAATGTGGCAACTTTACGATGTCAATGGAGGGAGCCGCAATAGTTCCTGTTTTCATTGTGTCAAGTTCTTAGTACTACCTCCAGGTCCAGTCTGTTCTTTATATTTATTTTCTGTGTATATTACATGCTAGTATACACATAGTAAATTCATGCTTAATATTTTTATTTGTGTAATTAAATACATTGTCCTAATGGTAGATATTAGGTTGAGAAGCCCATTAACTTGCAATGCAGCAGTAATTACTTTTGTTTTAAATATGCGTATTAGGATATTTAGAAGCTGTGTCAAAAATGGACCCTCCCAACCCTTCAAGGCACATTTATAATAAGAAGCTAGTCTAAGAATTGAGTCTTTCAAAGAGGCCTAGTGCTTTTTAAATGTAGGATTTGGACAAGTTACAAAATTATAAGAAGTTTGCATTTTTTTTCTCATTTAAATTTGTAGTTATCATTGGACATTTGTTATGATTTTTAAGTAGCTTAGACTCATTCATTCTTTTTTGGTGTTTTTTATGGTGTTTGGGAATAAGAAGGGGTGATGGAAGGTTACTATACACCATTGGATATTTCCAGAGTGACATTCATTTTATAGAAGATTGCACTGGGACATCTCTTGAATTGCCTGTTTCTTGCAGTGCATGGTTAGCGTGGATCTGAGTGTGGATAGAGGTGGGCTGGGGGCTTTTAACCAGATTTACAGCATGCCGCTTCCGAGCAGTGCAATGATCTAATCACCAGGGACATATCCTGTGTGCTCGTAAAGAAGTCTGGTGTGCATGCTTTGAAAAGCACTACTAGTTTTCTCTCAGTCTAAGTCTATAATTTAATAATTTGGTGAAATGTTAAAAGTTTTTTGTTCATGTAATTCACTGGAAGGGAAGTTTTTAGTGTGGCATAGCATATTAGTGCTGGAGTCAGTCTGTGTGCCATGGATTAGCTCTGTGACTGTGGCCAAATCAGTTGACCCTCTGTGTTTCTGTCTCAGTTTCTTCATCTGTAAAATGTGAATAAATGACAGTACTGTCCTCTTAGGTTGTTATGAGGAATAAATAAGTTAATGTAGGTACTAGAAGAAGTGTTAGACACATAGTAAATAGTAAATAAATGGTACTTGGCAGAGTGTGGTAGTGCATGCCTGTAATCCAGTACTTGAATTTGAGGACTGCAAGTTTGAGCCCAGCCTCAGCAGTTTAGCTGGGTAGTGAGACACTTTGTCAAAATAAAAACGTATTTTAAAAAGTGACTGGAGAAGTAACTCAGTGCAGAGGCCCTGGGTTAAATCTCTAGTACACACACACACACACACACACACACAAAATAAAAAAAAAAATTGGTACTTAATCTTAGTTCTCTGCTCTTTTCTTCCTTTCTCAAGGACTGAGAAAAATCTTACCCACTGGGAAAAGAATTTGGGTTTTGTGGTCTTGACCCCTGGGTTGGAAATTTGGTATAACCACTTAAAAGTTGAATGTGTGACCTTAGAGTAGGTATTTAAGCTTCCTTCTGTGTCATACCACATGCCAACCACTGTGCTAGTCATTTTGACTTCAGTGTCCTCATCTGTGATAGAGGGATGATAATAGCAGCCTCCCTAGGGTTTCCATGAAGATAAAATAAGGAACTCTTAAGATACCAGTAAACTTAACATTATTATTGTTTTTGTTACAGTCCCACTAAAAGTTTATGGGAAAAGAGCAAATAAGGAACAATTTAGTTGGAAAGTTCCCTCTTCCATGCCAAGGTGAGAAAAGTACATCTAATGAGTTCTTATTTGTAAGTACTTCTGGGAGAAATAGAAAATACATGGGCATATGTTACTTTTAACAGACTTTTAAAAAAATTTCAGGATACTTTATATTTATTAAAAGTCTCCATGACATAAACCTTCCCCCCTCCAGCCACTGATGAGACCAGTGCCAAGATACTGAGGCAGTTTATACATAGTAGGTTGCTTAGTGTCAAGTATGAGGTGGACTAGGTTTTAGAAGTCTGAAGTACTAGTTAGCTGGTCAGACCATTGGGTCTGATAAATTGTGTGTGTTTAAACCTGAATGAGTAGGTGAAAAGTGTATTTACTATAGTTTATTTTATCTGTGTTCCTTTAACAATGTTGTAGCTTTGTGAACAGAAATTCCAAAAAGTTCGTTTTGAGTATGTGCTGTACTTCAGATTAACAAATATTTTAAAAATTAAGCAATAACATACTAGACAGCATAGTTTTTTTTTTTTAATTAAAAATTGTAATGTTATTTTACAATAGGTAGAATGGCCAAGAAGTAAAGTTGCATAGTTCTAAAATGAACATATGTGTGATACTAAATGTTTCGTGTGTTTTCAGTGCTGGGGATGGAACTCAGGTCTTGCACATGCCTGGGAGACGCACTTACCACAGAGCTGTACCACTAGGCCTGTGCGGTTTTCAGTTTGGTTTAGCCACATGAAGGATCTCTGAAAGTTGCTTCACTTGGTTGAATGGAATTTAGGAAATTTTAGAAACGTATTTCATTTTAATAAATACATTGGTTAGAAATAGACCTACAAGCTGGGCGTGGTGGCGCACCCCTTTAATCCCAGCACTCGGGAGGCTGAGGTAGGCGGAGCGTTGTGAGTTCGAGGCCCGCTTGGGCTACAACGCGAGTGCAAGGCCAACCTGAGCTACATAGTGCGACCCTGTCTCAAAAAACTAGGGCCGGGAGTTTGGCTCAGTGGCTTAAGTGCGTGTCTGGCAGGCGCGAGGTTGTGAGTTTAATCTCTGGTGCCGCAAAAAAAAAAAAAAAAAAAAGAAATAGACCTACAAATCTTTGGGGTTGACTTAGAGAATTAATACAGTTTTGAACCAGGCATGGTGGCACACACCTATATTCCTGTCACTTGGGAGGATGAGGCAAGAGGATCACCACAAGTTTGAGGTCAACCTGGGCTACAGAGTGATTTCAAGGCCAGTCTGGGCTGCATAGTGAGTTCAAGGCCAGCCTGAACTACATAGCCAGACCCTGTCTTTAAAAAAAAAAAAAATTAGTACAGTTTTGAAGATCAGTTTATCCCAGCTTAATTTGTAAAAGGTGCTACTGTGGGATCCTATCCTGTGCACTAGGTACTTAAGGAGAGACGCTGCCTTCGATTGCTCATCCCCTGCCCAGCAGCCTTTCTCCCCCTCTGTTCTGTGAGCTCTATCTCTTCTGTTTGTGCACTCTCCCCTGCCTTCTGTTCATCACTGCCTCCAAAGCCACCACCATCTTATTTCTGTGTCTTAGAAATACCATTGTAATTATTATCCCCAATTTTGGACACTCAGCCAGGATTTGGATAAGACAGCTTAAAGTCACTTGCAAAGTAACTGTTGTGAAATGTTTTATGTCTGGACTAACGGAGAGAATAGAAAAAGTTATTTTTTACCTAAGAAGTTGCTGCATTTCTGAAAGAGGGCAAGAGAGGCATAAAGGCTTACTTAACTAAGATAAGCTTTAATTTAACTAGATTGCCCTCTGTAATCCTAATCAGAGAAGAAAATGGACATTTCGATATTGCTCATTCCAAAAGTATTTTGTTATTTAATGGAGAGGGCTAGAATTTCTTCCTTTGGTTTGTCAAATGAAAGATATGATGCTTTGTTATTATGTATTGATTATTTTTTTTTCTTGGGCTTTTTGAGACAGGATCTTGCTATGTAGTTCAGTCTGGCCTTGGACTCAGTATGGAGCCCAGGCTGGCTTCAAACTTTGGTCAATCCTCCTGCTTCAGTCTCCAGAGTGCTGGGATTACAGGCATATACCACCATGCCCAGTTATGTATTGCTCTTTTTTACCTTTCATTAGTAGATAGTTGCAAAATAGAAGAATCTTTCCTTTCCAGATTCCTGTGATTGTTTGGTAAGAAACTTGGAAATTTTGGTTATGTGTTGAGTTAATAGCTATTGGATTTAAATTCAGTAGCTTCTAAGCTCTATACCAGACCTTTCATCCTTTGTTTAATTATATTTGAAGAAAAACACTTGAGATACAAGCCTTAACTGACTTTCTCTCTTCCTTTCTCTCTCCCTCCCTTTCCCTTCACTTCTCTTCCCTTCCCTTCCCTTTCTGTCTTTCTCTCTGTCCCCCACTCCTTCCTTCCTTCCTTCCTTCTATTTTTTTTTTTTTTTTTGCGGCACCGGGGATCGAACTCACAGCCTCACACCTGCCAGACAGGCGCTTAAGCTGCTGAGCCAAACTCCCGGCCCTGGTTTTTTGAGGCAGGGTCGCACTATGTAGCTCAGGCCGGCCCTGCGCTCCGCGTTGTAGCCCAAGCCGGCCTCGAACTCACAACGCTCCGCCTACCTCAGCCTCCCGAGTCTTCCTTCTATTTTTTTGAGACAGAGTCTCACTGTGCAGTTCAGACTGGTGGTGTACTCACTGTGTAGCCCAGGTTGGTCTTCAACTCATGGCAGTCCTTCTGCCTCAGCCTCCCAAGTGCTGAGATTACAGGCATTCACCACCACATCTGGCTAGAGCCTTAACTTCATAGAATTTTAATAAATTTCTTTTTATGGAAATTTAAATACATACAAAAGTAGAGTGGATAATATACAAACCCCATGTACTTTTTACCCAATTTCGATAGTTATTAGCATGTTGGCAGTATTTACCTATAGTGTATATAGCATACTAAGAAAGTAATTTTGTATTCAAACACACAGTATAGAAGATGCATCGATATATTGAAAGAAAAAGTGTATGTGAGGATGTTAACTCCTGGTAGACATTGCAAATTTAAACTGGTGGTCTGGTCCCTTTTAGAATAATAAGGTTTTCATTTGTCTTTTAGCTTATTGAATGTCTGACTCACCATTAATTTAATGAAGAACTCTATCTCCAGTAGAGATTTTTTTCTTACCTGATCTGCCTTTAGAAATTTTCAGTTTTTCAATTTACTGTTCTTAAAAGTAAGTTGTATTTTTTGTACATGTGCCTATCTATAACTTTTCTAACAAGAGACCAGTAATGCTCTCATTTCTAGCACATGTAGGATGCTCCATGTGACTTCGGGGTGTAAATCACAGGCTCTTGTTTTGCACTTGATATATACTTGTGTACTTGTGCACGTTCTCTTTCTATTTAACCTGAGTGTATGTTCTTGGGAGCACATGTTATAACTTGTAATTTGTTGAACAGGGAATTTTGACTGCCTGCTAACTTTCGACCTAGTAATGAGGGTTAGGAGCGGAAGTGATTTGCTCCCTTGTCTGCTCCTCTTTGGACTGGTAAATTATGCAGGTTCCTGCAGTTGTGGGGTCTGCTCATTACTAGTTGCTACAAGGTGACAGTAGCCTTATTTCTGAATTTCTTTGGTTTTATTAGTTTAAATTAGACCCATAGGGGTAATTATTCCACCCCAATGCATGCGGAAGTCTAGTCAGTGGAAGTTGTATGGGGAAACCCCTGTGCACTGCAATGGAAATGTGTCTTTAATGTTACCCTGTTGTTTGGCATATTTAGTGCAAGGAGCACACTTATTTAACAGGACCTTTAATAAGCTCCCTCTACACAAAAGATATATTTATAAAAATTATACTTAAGATGACTTTGTAGTATCCCTTAGTAGAATTTGTCTAGAGTGGTGAAACCTTTCTAAAATAAAACTTATTCCTTTAACCGGTATGCATTTAAGTGGGTTTCTCTGTACTTGGTTTCCATGGAAATAGCGAATAGCTAACGTTATTTATAAGGTGGAAGTAAAATAGGGTGCCTAATGGGACCCCATGCTGCTCTGATGAAGAGACTTAGGGAAAAAAAATCCATGCTCATGGGATTTTTTTTTAAACAAGGTTAATGGAAGCCCTGATTTCAGTTTCTATAACAGAACATATTTTTGGTTTTAAAGGCTAGCATTAATATCAAGCAAACAACTTCTTTTTGAGGTCTGTATTGCTTTCACTTTCAAGTTTTAAGACCTCTTACTTACCATCATAATTGAGGCTTTATGCTTCAGATTTCTTTTTTGTGGTTTTTGTTTCAAAAGTTCAAATTCCAGCATTATTGTAGTTGTCTCAGTTTAAGATTAAAAAGGTAAATGTTCATTGATGATAGCAGTGATGATAAAGAATCCATATGTTGGAGGATTTTTTTTTTTAGTGTAAATTTCATGCAACCATTTTTAGTGTGTAGGCCTTAAGTCAGGGTTCTTTATTTGTGTTGCTAAACCTGTGTAGTCAGAGAGAAAGAGATTCTAATTTTCTTTGGGGAGGAAACAGGGAAAATCTTAATTTCTCTTTCCCTTTTAAGAAGTGGAGTGTTGCCAAAGCCTTTTAACTAAAATAACTGTTCATTCTTTTAGTCTTTGAAATGTGGATTTGGGATAAACCTTGGCTTTTTCTTTACTTCATCGGCAAGGCCTACTCTAGGTTTTTTAGGCCTGTAGCAAAGCCTTGCATTTCTATTGCCCCTTCAAGTGAAAGAATATCATTTCCTTTGTGTTTGTGTTTAGGGGGTGTGTGTGTGTGTGTGTGTGTGTGTAACTAATTTTTCCATAGCCTGAAAGGCACCTGCTCATTTTCCAGCCTGGTGAGTACAGCAGTGCTATATTGAGAGGGGAGGCAGGGTGGAACACAATAAGGTGCTATGATTTTTATTTAGTTAGTTTGGGTTGTCCTTGGCAGCTTGTGATCATTATCCATTTGTCTGGAAGTACTCTGATTTTTCTTGGCTATCAATGCAGCAGGAGTTTTCTTATGTTTAAAAGCAAAGATTGTAGTATACTTAGGCTATCTCCAGCAGGGGAAGAGTTTGGGTGTGTGTGTATGTGTATGTGTGTGTTTCTTTGGATAAGCTTCTGGCTGTAGTTGTGTTTATTGTGCTTTAATTTGTAAAAATTTGATTCTTTTAATCCTGTTGAATTTATTTTTTTGTGAGGTATTTTACTTGTAGGAATTCACTGTTTTCCTTTGTACATGTTGATGTTATTTTATTAAATTTCATTAGTTTTTTTAGTTTATCTTTTTCTTGTGTATTTTTAAATCTGGTGTTTACCAGTGACCTTCCTTAGTGTCTGTTATTTGAATTATCTTTGTGCTCTAGAGACATAGGAATTTGGGTCTATTATCCCATTTCTGAGAGAAGAAATCCCAGGAGTTGCAGTTGGTGCAGTAGACGGGATTTTCACAGATGCAGTGCTGGGCATTGTCCTCCTCCTCAGTGCTTAGGGTTTGTGCTCAGAATTCCCATTAGTGTTAATAGGAGGCACTTGCTTGAATCCCTGTACCCCCAACATAAGCCCAAATTCTTTTATAATGCTTTGTAGATACGAGGTTTTTTTTGTTGTTTTTGGCAAGAATTTTGGTCTTAAGGTTAACTGAGTATTAGGATAGAGTTTGAGTTGTCTTGGGATATGGAGTGATTTACTGAGTCTGACTTGTAATTAAGTTTTCGTTATGATTAGACTCAAAACATACAGTTCTGTAAACTGTGGAAGCTTGTGAATAAAGATTTTTCTACTTTACTGCATGATGAAGTAAGATTTATTTTTTCTGTTTAGTATTAGCAAAAGCTAATACTAAAAAGAAATTATTTTAGCCACAAAATAAGTGATTTTAATGGTTTTCAAACATTCTGTCAAGGGACTTAATAAATTTTTTCTTTTTTTACTTAGAAGCTTTCCTACCATTGCCCTGATCTTTAAGTCTTTTGTCAGCTAGTATGGCCCACATTTTTCAATCATATAAAAGTTTTTATTTTATTTTATTTTTTTTTTTTTTACGGCACCGGGGATTGAACTCGCAACCTTGCGCCTGCCAGGGCAGGCGCTTAAGGCACTGAGCCAAACTCCTGGCCCTGGTTTTTTGAGGCAGGGTCGCACTGTGTAGCTCAGGCCGGCCTTGCGCTCACGTTGTAGCCCAAGCCGGCCTCGAACTCACAACGCTCCACCTACCTCAGCCTCCCGAGTGCTGGGATTAAAGGCGTGCGCCACCACGCCCGGCTCCAATCATATAAAAGTTAATATGCACTGTTTCAGAGTTTTGACACTTTGATCACTACTCAAGTATGAAATGGTCACTGTTACTACACCTGACTGTGAATTGTGCGTTTTTATTATTTTTATTTATATACAGTCTCATGAAAGAATTCCTAGATTGAGAGCTGTCAATCTGGATTTTAGACTGAGCTTTGTTTCATTAGTTTTATAGATTTTAGCTAGTCCTCTAGACTTTTTCTTTCTTTTTTTTTTTTTTTTCTTTTTTGAGACAGGGTCTTGCTATGTAGTTCAGGCTGGCTTTGAACTCACTGTGTAGCCCAGGCCGGTCTTAAACTCACAGTGATCCTTCTGCCTCAGCCTCCCAGGTGCTGGAATTACAGGTGTGTGTCACCATGCCTGCTAGACTTCTTGAATTTACATTCCTCCCTAAAATGAAGGAGTGGATCTTGTAATCTGAAATACCCATTCTAGTTTTGGGCTATTTGAGGGCCCACTGTTGTAGGTACTAAAGGAAAGTGGAGCACTGTAAGGCAGGCAATGGTTCCTAATCATGGCTGCCCATCAGAATCTCCTGGGCGAACTTATAAAAACAAAATGAACAGAATAGCTGGGCTGCACGTTAAAATGTACTGAATTTAGAATCTTTAAGGGGCGAGCCTGCGAATCTATATTTTTGAACTTTACGATCTTGATTTAGGATTGAGAACAACCTATGTAACAGATTGTCTCCAGTGTGTATTTGTGTGTGCTCATGTGTGCATGTGTTCATCCTGTCTGAAAATTTTAAAAATGGGGAGGGGGATATGGAATGTAGGTCAGTGGAAAGGCCTTGTGGTTAATCCCCAGTATCAAACAGATAGGACTCATACATATACACACGTGCACACACACACACACACACATGGAAGATGATGGTGAGTTGAACCAATTATGTGTTAATGTGGTTGAGACAAATGGTCAAAGACAATGTATTTTGAAGGTAAAGGCAGTATGGTTAGCTGTTGGATTGGATGTGGGGTGTAATGGAACAGGAGTCTGATGAAAGAATGAGCTCACCATTTGTTGAGGTGAGAATGAGTCTGAGGAAGCAGTTGGGGGATAGGTGGTCAGGAGTTTAGTTTTGGACTTCTGGAGCTTGAGATACCACTTTGACAAGTGTTGAGTGGATCGTTAGATATGTGAGTTTAGAATTCAGGGAAAAATCTGGGCTGGGGATAAAAATTTGGGGATTCCCAGTGCGTGGATCCTTTTATAGCCACAAGGCTGCATGAGATCTACTAAGGGGAAGAGATCCAAAAACTGAGCCCTGAATCATTTAACATTTGAGGACTTGCAGGTGAGGACACACCAGCAAAAGAAAAAGAGTGCCAGAGAGGTTAGGGGGAAATCGGAGGGGTGGTATCCTTAAGAATCAAGAGAAGGAAGAGTTTTTAAAAAGGAAAGAATGGTCAAATAGATCGTATAACACTGACTGAACAAAGAAGTGCGGACTGAGACTTTACTAGTGACTTCAGCAAAAAGACAGTCATCAGTGGTCTTGACAGGAGTGGAGGGAGGCAGAAGCCCTAGTGGAATGGGCTGGCTAGGGAAATAGAGAAGAATAAGAGATGGAAAGTGTGGTTAACTCTTTGCAGGAGCTTGGTGGTAAGCAGGAACATGGGGACAATTACTAGAGAAGGATATGGTATCACTGGAGTTGCTTTGTTCTGAAGTGAGTGCTTTTTCATTTACTTTTAAAGATAGGAACAAAATGATTCAGTAAGGACAGTAGGGAAATGGATGCTTTATGGGATTAAAGGAAGACGTGCTGGAGGCCTGTCCGTGAGAGGGCCAGAGGGACGGGACCACAGACGTGGTGAAGCTGTTGGGCCTAAAGGGCTTCATCTCATTAAGTGGGATCCTGCATTTCCTTCTAACCACTTGCTGGTGTTTTCATTTTATTTTACAGTATTTTCTATTGGAAATTAAGAAGGGCAGATAAAAAGCAGTAAAGCTATTGTATATAAAACTTAGTTATTGGACTATTGTCAGCTTGGTGTAGTAGGGGAAGAGAGGAGATTGAATCTTCTGGGGAAGGTGACATTTTAAAGTGTCTTTGAATGACAATTATCTGTGCTATTCTAGTCCCTTATCAAAATTTATGATTGAGCACAGGCTATAAACTTAATCGTTAGAATTTTTTAGTCGCTGAATTAAATTTTAGCCTAATTTAAAAATGATCTAGTATTAAAACTTTTTCTTTGCAAAATTTGTTTATTTAACATAGATTCTTTATATGCAAGGTTTTAGATACTTTACAAAAGTACTCAAGAAGTGGTTGTTAATATTTTTATTTATAATATCTTAAATTTCATAACCATATCAGAAATCTAAACAATTTGTTTCTTTGGCAGCTTTAATTAAAGTAGCTACCTGTGAAGTTTTGGAAAGATGAACAGTCTTCAATTTGCAAAAAAAAATGGTATGAAGTTATGTTGGCAAAATAACATTTAGCTCTAAAAGAAAAAAATTTCATTTATAATTTACTTTCTTGAATGTATTTTTCAAGAATAAATTTACATTTAAAATTTTTAGGCAATAAAAGTTTTAAACAACCTTAGTTATGTCACTAAGTATGAAATGTATGTGAAAAACAAATTAAATAGACTTCTAAATCAACTTAAAATGAAGAAATCAGAATTCTATTTTAGACTTAGATACTGTTTATGTATGAAGTGTTGTTTATATACTCAGCCTCAGTAAGTTATAGAAATGAGATATTAGCTTTTCTTTTATCAGTTTCCAAGTGATAGCCATTTAATCAGTCTTCAGAAGAAACATTTTGGGTGTTCAAGCACGGTGTTTGAGAATCACTAGTCCTTAGTTCTAGCACTGTGGGAGAAAGGAGGAATGCATATTTGAGCCCTGACTATAAAACTTAGTGAGATCCTGTCTCAAAAAAATTAAAAGAAAAAAAGGGTTGGGGTTTAGCTTAGTGTAAGGGCCCCAGGTTCATTTCTCAGTATTGCCCCCACTCCAAAAAAAAAAAAAAAAAAGGTTTACTCTTTTGGTATATCTGAACCTTTTTGCAAATCTGATCAGAACTGTGAACTGTGTTCCTAGAACATGGTAGGTGGACTCGTACATACAGAATTTAGTATCATTTTGGTGACACACCTCTCTGAAGTCCACTCATAGGGGATCCTTTAAGAATAAAGAATTTCAGATTTTAAAACCTGCCCTAGATGGCTTAAAGTGATTTTTCTTTAAAACTTTATATGCAAACTTTTCCAGAAGTGTTTCCCGTGATTACTGTAGTTTGTTTCTTTGAAGAGTAACTTAAGGGAAAGTGAAGGGTAGTGGGGAAAGGGAGCTTGGTCAGAGGAAACTCAGGGCCTGCAAGCTTTTCTCTAGCTGTGCCACCAACTGCTGGAAGCTAAGTGACCTTTGAGGAAGTCACTTAACCTCGAAGGGTCCACTTTACTATGTGACTTCTGCAGTTCCTATAAGCACTTTCTGAGCAGTTTCATGGTATTGTGGCTTCATGGTAAAACTGTTCATTCATTGAGGATTGTCTGTGCTGTAGAATTTTGGAGATAATGCCCTGGAGATAAAGTATCTCTGTACATTGTGCTGCCAAACTGAATATGACTTTTGAGAGAAGTTCATGTGATCATACTTTCTCAGATGCTGTATAAATAGAAGTTAAAATGCCATCCTATCCTGATCGCTTTGAGTTTCTACATATTTATGATTCTGAGTATATGCCTTTGTTGATTATCCGTGTTACAATGATCATCTCCAGTTCTGTGGTTTGCTTTTTCATTCTCACTAGTTTTTGTTTTGTTATATTTTGGATGAACAGAAATTCTTAATTTAGCTTAGTCCAATGTATCAGTCTTTACCTAAAATTTGCTCCCTAGTCAACAATATGGATAAAAATAGTTTTAGAAGTCATTCAGGCAAGAAACAGTGCTGTGGGAGATAGATGCACGTGAGTTATCCCTATCCTAAAAGAGCTAAAAAGAAAGTCCATTATAATAGAGAAAAGAAGCCTATAACATACAGCTTAAGTGGACATGCAGTCAGTTCATTAATTTAATATTTACTATGTGCCTTGTAGTATTTAGTTATCTTTTGAGAGCTACAGAATCCTGTAGGTGACTGTAATGTTAGGAATCTACTTTTAATAATTGTATCACTATAGACTTTGTGTGATTTTTCTTTTAGTTGGGAATCATTCTAATCTAGTTGATTAAAATTGTCATTTAGTTGGACCTGACAACTTTAAAAAGACTAGTGCTAAAAAAAAGGAGGATAGAACATTAAACTGAATTTTTTTTTTCTTTTGAGATAGAGTCTCACTATGTAGTTTAGGCCAGCCTCGAACTCACAGTGTAGTGCAGGTGATCCTCCTACTTCAGCCTCTCATATGCTGGGATTACAGATGTGCACTGTCATGCCCAGTGAATTTATTTTGTAAATGAATGCTAACTGCATGAATTGGAGCACTTTTAACTAATTTTACTATGTGTTTGATGTGACCATACATGATTAAACAAAGGTTTACAATGTGGGTGATGTGAAAATTTTTTGAAGTATCCTCTGAGGAAATGGGACACAATTGAAGTAACGTCAGTCAATAAACATACTATGTTTAAAGTGTGGGGAAGACACTTGCAGAGCATGACTTGTGGAGTTTAAGTAATTTAATGCTAAAATGTTAGGGGCAAAGTTCCAATTTTTGTTTCCTGATCTTAGCGCGGGATACCAAAACCTTGATTTTCTTTCTGGCTTTATCACTGACTGAACATGTGGCATAGAGGAAAAAAAAAAAAAAGACTTATGTGTATGTGGGTAACAATTTAAAGTGGTAAGGTATTATTAAGAATATAGATGATAAGTTTAAAATTCTGACTATAGTATGTATTTACATACATTTTTTTATGCATTATATAATGCTGTGAATTTTAAAGCCTTATATGAGACAAATGCATATCAAGATTAATTGGAAAATGACCTTTTAAGTAGACTAAAGTATGGGCTGATGATACTGGTTTAACTTGTTAATATAAAGCAGTATACAGTGAAGGTTGTTTGTGGCAGATGAGGATGTAGCTGTGTGTTGCTTAAATGTGACGTGTATCATTTGTGTTTCTTGGAATAGAAAAGCTGTCAAGTATAGTTGAACCTTGAACAACATGGGTTTGAACTGCCCATGTCCACTTATGTGTAGATTTTTTTTGAGATTAGTAGCAATTTGAAAAACTGTTGAACTACACATTCTAAAAAATAGTGAAAATTTTTTAGAAAAATGTCACAAATGTGTAAGATACATGGAGATAAGTATTTTGTCATTTGTTACTATTAAATATACACACATCTGTTATAAAAGTTAAAACATGTAGCCATTTACAGTCAAGAGAAATGTAAACAAACATAAAGAGGCAGTATTAAATCATGCCTGCATTAAATGCACTGTAGTGCATACTATCCTGTTGGAATCTCACAGGCACCTCCTGTTGCTGTGCGGTGTGAGAGCTCAAGTGTTGCAAGTATCCACTGAAAACACTGCGTGACGCTAATCATCTCCGTGTGAGCAGTTCATCTCTCCAGTAAATTGCTTATCTTGTAGTTATCACCAACATTTCACTGTATTTTTGTACAGCACAGATAATGTATAAAATGTGTTAATCCACTGTTTAAGTTTTTGAGGATTCAAACATTATATTCCGATTGTTAACTTTGGTAGGGTATTGTACTCCTCACCCCCAGTTACCTCCCTCCCAGCCCGCTGCATTGTTCAAGTGTCAACTGTACCTTCTTCTCCTCGTCTTGATTTTTTTTTTTTTTTTTTTTTTGGGATGGTATCACTATGTAGCCCAGGCTGGCCTTGAACTCACTATGTAGCCTGAGCTGGCCTTGAACTCACAAAAGTCCTCCTGCTTAAGCCTCCCAAGTGCTGGGATTGCAAACATGCACCACCACACCTCTCCCTTGTTTTGAAAAACTATGATAAAACCAAAATTTACCTGCTCTTGCATTCTTTCTTTGCTATAAAAACTTTTTTTTTCTTTTTGCATTTTATCATTTGGAGGCTTGTGTTTCAGTTCTTTCTTAAAATCAGATAAAAATCTTTGAGTTTTCAGCTTTTGATGAACATGTCGTAAATCTGTGATCTAATTCCATTTTTTCCCCTCCTTCTGTTATAGGGGGCTGGAGAGCTGAAGGAGAGCCAGTGTCCCCAAAATTGGTAAGTACTTTTTTTAGGCAGGCAGTGTCCCTGATCCTAGCTGGATAATAATTCAAATATTCAGGCATTTTGTTGTTGTTTGCACAAAAAAGGCTTTCTCCCGGAAATGAGACTTTGTTGTTTGCACTGACTAAAAGTGAATTTTTGTTTACTTTCACATAGCCATCTCTCAAATGCATTTGTACTTCTCATAATACTGCTAGACTTGCATTTTCCTTCATTGATAACCTATTAAAATGTAAAGGTCCCCTTGACCTAAAATGTCCTTTAATGAAGTAGTTAAGGCTGACAATTTGAAAACCAGTAAATTCAAAAATTAAGCTTCTCATTGTATTTTGTATTACTTAATATGCTGTTAAATTTGATGTCCTTAGTATATGTACAAAATGGCTAGGTTAATGTAACTGAGAATCTTGACTTTGAAAGTCAGAACTGTTAAGTATTTATATTCTTAATATTAGATTGGCTTTATGTGTGATACCATGTTTTAGTGTGTTGTTTTATATAATTTTTAGAAAGAGAAAACTAAGAAAAGAGAGAGAGAGAGAGGGAGGAAGAGAAATGTAATAGTGTAGGGCATTTTTTCCTAATACCTATTTTAATAGATTTTATAATGGCTTTAACTCATCACACTTAATCATTTCTTTGAATGTCTAATTCAAGATCAGAGATTATAGAGGGCAGTCTAGTGACGAAGCATCAAGCACTTATTAAACTTATTTGGAGAGTGTATATTATGAAAAATAATTAAACAAGATAGCTAGAATAGTATAGTCCTCTAATACAAGACTGCTTTTTAAAAAATTCCTCTCTCTCAAATTAACATAAGTGAATAGGGTAGGTACAGTAGATATTTGGTTAGGTTTTCTTTTTGATAATTTATAATCCTTGAGGTGTCTCTCTTACCTTTTAGGGATTGGGCTTTGAACATGGAATGGGAGAGATACTTGAACTGGCTAACTGCGCATTTTGCCTTTTAATTTTATTGGCCTTTGTCTTAGGAAATCTTTTAAAATAAATAAGCAAGATCCAAAGCCCTTTTACTTTGTGGTGTATTAGAATCACAGAATCTTAAAGAAGGGAATTTAAGGGCCTTTTCATCCAGCCTTCTATCTTGTGTGGCAGTTTCTTTTCCTATATCCCTGACAGGTTGTTATTTATTCAGGTACATATTGATTACTACATTTAAAAAAGTAGGTCATTATTTTCTGTAATGTATTCTGAGAAACTCTGGTTCCACAGAAACTGAATAAATATTACCAAGGTGGGGATGGGGTGGGAAGAAGGGCTCTGTGGTCATATAATTTGGAAACACTGCGTTAAACAAAGTTAAACAGGTTTCTTTACTGCAGGACTTCTCAGAACCTTTAATATGCTAATGTGCATTGTGAATCTCCAAGAGGGGGATATGATATGCAGCATTCTTGAATACTTCTAATGACAGGGAGCCCACTACCTCATAAGGTAACCCATTCCTTTTTTGTACAGCTCTAATCCTTAGTTCTTCCTTAATTGATTTGAAATCTATCTCCCATAAGTTCTATTACATATTTACTGGTTATGCTGAGACACCACACCCTCCTGTGTTATCCTTTGTGTGGTATATATTTGTAAGATTCTGGCTGGGCTTGTCTAGAAACCTTTATACTTTTTAAAATCATTAACATTCTGGTAAACGTAGCAACTAGTTCTAAAATCTTAGTCTCATTGTCACTATGGTGTTACACACTTTACTCTCAGTCTCCTTCACTTTGAATTTCTATAAATGTAAACGTTTATTTCAGTGTTCATCTTGTTTAGTGTGGTCGAGATAGTTTCAGTGGACGTGCCTGATTTCTGTAAAGATAGGAAGTGGAAGAATGCATGTATGCAGACAGCCTGGGCCACAGACGCTGAGGGCAAAACTGTTGGGTGAACGCTGCCACGGAGGGAGCGATGTTGGCTACTGCCGTAGACTTGTGAGGAGCCTGCGGCGGGGATACCTGGCCTGACCTGGCCCGGCCCAGAGCACCTCAGTGCCCTGGGCTGCATGCTGTGGACCATGTGGTGTTCCTTTTCTGAAAAATAAGGACTTGCCCCACTTTCCCAAATCTGAACAGTCAAGGGGAAGATAGATATTATTGTACAGCATTAACTACTTAATTTAAGAGTTTGGAAACATCTAACTAGCTGTGGTGATTTTTGTTAACTGCTGTCATATCAGGGTTTGAGCATAACGACCTTGTCAGATTCAAAGGGTAGGTAGCCTCTAAAGTCACAGTTGCCAGACTCTTGTGGAGGAGTATTTTCTGTTGATATGTGAAGTGTCACCAAAGAATTACCACCATGAAAACAAGGCAGGGTGGGTTGAAAATTCCTAAACAGTAAGAGAACAGTTAAGTTTTTGAATGTCATTTGATTTATGTTAAAAAGGTTAACTTCTTCTATAAGTATAAAATAATTGTATTACTTTTAACATCCATGGTAATTTTTTAGCACTACTAATTTTGTCTCATTGTATGTGAGATACATATTCAGTATTTTGGGCCCAGTGAAACCTGGTGTCTGAATGTTAGGCATTGGGCAAGATGTCATGACTTTACGTTTTCCTACTTAAAAATAGGCCTTCTTTGAACATTGCATATGAGAATATAGGCACAACAAAATTTTACAAATAATTTTTGTTAAAAAAACAAAATTTTATGACAGATAAATGTGTGGTATAGAGGATGGCAAGCTGTTTTTAGGAACAGTCTGAGGTATACTGTCACAGACTTACTGTTGTAACTGTTGGTTATCCAGTGGAGTTTTGATTGGAGCAGGGTTTGTGTCAATTTAGTAACAAAGCAAAAGATTTCTTAGCAGTAAAACCAGAGTTATGGCTTCCCTCCAAGTTATCATAATCATAATAAAAGACCTGGATGTCATGAATCTCCAAGCAAAAGTACTCAGAAACACAGAAGACTTTTTAGAGACTTTGAGAATAGCAAAGCCAACAGTGATTTTTTGTTTTTGGTACTGGGGATCGAACTCATGACCTTGTGCTCGCCAGGCAGGTGCTGTGCCACTGAGCTATATCGCTGGCCCCAAAACCTACAGTCTTGTAGAGATAGGGTATGTCCAAAAGTTTTATTATAGAGTTTGAGTACAAAATTTTAGTACAGAATTTGAAGAGTTAAATGTGTCAAGAACAGCATAAAACTTTGCAGCTTACAAGAGGCTTTTCATACAACAGTCCTATGAAGTAGGTGATACTATTTTCCCCATAACCAAATAAACTCACTCTGAGGGTGACAGTACTGTAGTCACACTGTGACTCAGTGAAGTGTGAAGTATTTTTGTTTGTATTTGGGGGGACAATAAATGTTCTTTATAGATATCGTAACTGTAGTTGCTTCTCAGCCTTTTGGCTAAGGTCAAGTGTAAATATCACAACTGCATTTTTTAATGAAGTGTTTTGTTTTGTTTTTTGTATTGAGGATTGAACCCAGGGCCTTCACACTGAGTTACATTCCCAGCCCTTATTTACTTACTTGTTTGTTTGTTTATTGAGAGAAGATCCTAAGTTGCTGAATTACTCAGGCTGAGCTGGAATTTGTAATCTTCTTGCCTCAGCCTCCCAGAGTGCTGGGATTATAGGTGTGTACCACCGTCCTTGGGTTTTTAGTAGGATTTGATAATTGCTTTTGTTTGGCTTATGGTGATGTTTGTTTCTTTGCTTGTGTATGTGGTTTTCATGTTTTGCTTTTTGTTACTTAGAGGTGTGAGACCATTAAGTATCCCAGGGGCTTGATGCGCAGTTGGTGATGAGTGTAGACATTGGTGTGTTATGCTAGACAAGTACCCTCCTTGATGGTAGTGTGCAGAGCTCTGAGGTAGATGGTATTATACCTGAAAAAAGTGTGTCTGTTATTGTTTTGTAAATCTGTTATATTCTCCTTATAGCAACTGATTTGTTATTTATAACTTACTAAAATTGATCAAAATATAATGTCATTTTCATAAATTTAGAAATAATGCTTCTTTTGATGGTATAAATTGCTCCAGATAGTATTCAGATGATGGCTTCATGAAGTTGTCTAAGATCCCAAAATGTTTCTTAAAATAGTCAATATGTTCTTGCCTTACCTTTGTAAACTATAAATGTATGTTTATAATTTGTTCCTTTCGGCAGAAACTAGTCTCCTACAATTGCCATCCAGAAATAGAAATTTCTGGGTTGGCAGTGTAGCTCAGTGGTACAGTGCTTACCCAACACACATAGCGTGCTGGGCTGAATCCCTAGTACCATAAAACAGAGCTGAACAAACAAAGGGCAGACAGACAAACACCATAACAGAAGGAGGATTTCAAATGAATGTTCTAATCCTTAGTAAGTTTTTCTATAAATAATCACTACCTTTTTTAACCCTTCAGTTTTATTTTGAAATAAAATGGGTAGTTGGCATTTAGAGTCCTTGCCAAATAAAACTTCATGCCTTTGTATGTCTCTAATAAGCAGACAACAGTTGACGGAGGAAGTAAAAGCTGTCAGCTCCTCATTAACTTGAGTTGCGGGCTTATTAATGTGCAGGGTGCTCTTTGACATTTAGAGTCTCCAGGTTAAACCCTGCTTCTGCATTTTCTTTTCCTGAGCATTTTGTTTGATCAGTACAAAATTTTCTGATGCTTTATCTATCCATCCTCACTTAACTTTTTCTTATTTGAAAAGAAACAGGTATTTTTATGGAAAATTTTGACAATATCAGTACCCCCCAAAGAAGAAAGTACTGTAAATAACTCCCAGTGTGATCACCCAGAGATAACCACCAATTACAAAGTCTTACAAATTTGTTACCAGACAAATTTGGGACCGTTCATAGTATTATTATTTTTACAGGCCTTCAGTTTGATAGACAAAACTTCTTAAATTTTATATTTCCATTATTATTGATGATAGATGTTTTTCATGTTTGTTGGTCATTCTTATTTCCATGTCCATGAATTCCTTTTGCACAGATTGTTATTAATTTGTGAGAGTCCCTGCTATATAAATAATATGAACTCTTTGTCAAGTATGTTATAGTTTCTCTGTTTTTAACTTGCCATTTGTTTCCTTAGTTTTTATGGGTTCCCTTGAGCTACGGTGTTAAGATGTTAACACCAGCAAAATAAAATATGCCTTTCTGTTTTTGAAAATATTCCTTCAACTTCAGATGACTTAATTTCAAAAATTATAAGTAACCATTTTTTTGACACATTTTGTGGTAAAACCTTGCAGAAATTAAAACCACATACTGTTTTCAAAAGGAACTATAATATATACTGTAAGAATTTGTGTAGGGACATTACTTTAGTGTTTAAAATTAAAGGGACTATATAATTTTAACGTTAGCAGTTGCATGTAGAGTAAGTTTATATGACAACAAAATCCTAAGTCAGTCACTTAATGAGTCAGTTATTTATTATAGTTCCAGAGATTTCAAAAATATAATAAAATAGCTAAAATACAAGTTTGTTAATCAGAATGTTTCTGTATCCAAATTCTATCTCTTAAATATATTGCCTTTATGAAATTTTTTGGTTAACAATATCATGTATGGTAAATCTTTCCTAGCTTCCACAAATTAACTTTGAAGGAATCTTGCACATTGAGAATTTTTTTCTTTTTCAGGCTGGAATATTTTGATATTATGTAATATAGCATATGCACCTTAGAGATAAGATTGTCATTAATATTTTAAGGAAATATAATGAAAACTAATATTCATAAGAATTTATTCTGTGATTAATAGTTCACTATGACTGTTAAAATAGTTTTCAGTAAACTTTTATTTTGAAAACTTAGGTTAAATGTGTACTTTATTCAGTGGTAAATTTTTAGAAAATGTAAATATTTTGACTCGTTGTATTGGTATAACAGTGGTTCTTCTGGCTTTCTGGTTGTTTGTTAATGTTGAAAAACTGCTCCAGCAGGTACAGGGGAGAAAAGAGATTTGAGGTAAACTTTAAATTTACTCAAGCAATAAAAGACTTTTGCTTTGGTAGAGTACCTAAAATCAAGTCTAAGTTCACACTTAAAATTAAAGGAGAAATTAGCCATTTTAATTTAAAGCGTAGCACTGATGAATGAAGCATAGGAAGGTCAGGCTGCGTGTTGGCATTGATCATCATGGTTAGACTTTGACACTATCTCCATACACAGTTATCCTATAGCTGGAGATGCACTGGCAGGTTTGGGGAGATAATGACGTCCATTGTAAAGCAGGAAGCGTGTTTCATTATTAAACTGCACCGGGTAGATTCTTTATAGTATGTAGTGCAGTGCTGAGCAGGAGTGGGTGCTTAGATGTTTCCACAACCATGTTTTTTTGTTGTTTTTCTTTTCTTAGTTACTTCAAGTGTTCTGTAGGCAGGTACTCAAAAAATTTTGATACTGAATTGTTCTGGTAAAAAATCAGTTTGGAGTTTTTTCCCCCCATGTTAAAAAAAAAATCAAGTAATTTTTGACTAACTTACTTTATTTAACACATACATTTTCTTGATTCTTATTATAATGGTACAAAACATTTTGTGATCTCTACAGCTGCAGCAAGAAGAGTTTGTTATTTTAAACGGAGGCTGAAGAAACTATAGAATTAGCAGACATAAGAGAAAGTGGAGAAGGTAGAGAATGGAGTTGCAGACTCTCCAGGAGGCTCTTAAAGTGGAAATTCAGGTTCATCAGGTATGTCGCATTATTGGCTTCTCTCACATTGTGTTATTAAATAACTAAAATTAGTAAACAGGCCCATTTCTGGATTTAGTAGTTTTCAAATCGTCTTTAGGCCAGTTGTCCAGGAATCATGCCATTTGCCTGTCATCGGTGTTCAGCAGATGTGCTGATACCACTTTGAAGGACTTTAGTAGGAACTGGGTGTGATGGTATACAGCTGCACAGCTGCATGTTCTGGGCCAGTCTGGGCAAACCTGGCTGAAAACATCAGAAGCTGGGGATGTAGCACAGTGCCCTGGAGTTTAATCCCCAGAACCACCAACCCCCATATTTAGTAAAATATGTTTTTCATATCCCAGTGGTATTGCAAAAAACACCTCATTTTTCTTTTTTTTTTTCTTTTTGCTTATTTCGGGGGGCAGTCACTTGAAGGACTATTTTCATGTGGTAGAACTCTCACATTTTATGCAATGAGTCTTGTTTAGCTCAACTGCCGTATATCACCGTATACAGTGAAGTCTTGACTCATCTTTTGGCTCAGTTTATTCCTTGATTCCAATCTTTGATAAAGATTCCTTTCATAGATATTACATTTTAAAATTTCACAATTCTAGGATCTGAGAATATAGCTCAGTGGCATAAGCACCTGCATGGCAAGTGCAAGGTCCTGAGTTCAATTTCTGGTACCAAAAAAAAAAAAAAAAAAATTCATAGTTCTTACATTTCACCATATGTACCCAAACAGACTTTAAAAATACGTAATTATAAAAATGTGTATATAAATAAACTATTTTATAATTGTGTAATATGTGTCTAGTGTGCAACAATTGTCTCAATAAAATAATTTTATATATTGATATATGAATATATGTAATAAACTTAAAACCTGTCTATAAATAATTACTAAAATTTATTGTATAAATACTGTTTTATATCTTTTTTACATTAACTGGACATTTGTTAGGTTTAAGATATGCATGCAAACACACATATATTCTTTGGTACTCAAAAATGATAAATGATGGATTAAATTTTTATTTATTTATTTTATTTTATTTTATTTTTTTTCACGGTACTGAGGATCAAACTCACAACTTCATGCCGGCCAGGCAGGCGTTTAAGCCACTGAGCCAAACTCCTGGCCCTATTTTTTTCGAGGCAGTGTCGCACCATGTAGTTCAGGCCTGTCTTGCTCGAGTTGTAGCCCCAAGCTGCCCCAAACTCACAACGCTCCACCTACCTCAGCCTCCTGAGTGCTGGGATTAAAGGCGTGCGCCACCACGCCTGGCTAATTTTAATTTTGAATGTGTAATAATTGGGGACACAGGAGTAGAGAGAAGAAAACCTTTTGGGGGAACAGGGGACCATGTTATGGATTAAAATCAGGGCTTTGTACGTGCTAGGCCAGTGGTTTACTTATCAGCTACATTCCTGGCCTGGGAGCTCCTTTTTGTTTGTTTGTTTTTATTTTTTGTTTTTTGAGACAGGATCTCACTATGTAGTTCTGGCTGACCTTAAACTCTCTTATGTAGCCCAGGCTGGCCTTGAACTCACAGCGATCCATCTGGGTCAGCCTCCCAAGTGCTGGGATTACAAGTGTGTGCCACCCGTCATGCCTGGCTTGAGAGCTACTTTTTAAAGTTGTTTGTTCTTAGGTATAGGTTTTTTTTTTTAATCTGAATGATCTAATTTAACATTAATTTCCGAAGCTGTCTTGGAAGATAGCTTAGATTTTTGACATTGATTAGATTTGCACATGGCCCACAGTTAGTGTGGATGAGAACTTACAGGAACGCTTCAGAGGCATTTTATGAACAGAGACACACAAACACACACATCTACATGTAAAATATAATTTTAAAAACATCAAATCTATATGTGCAGAACTCCCTTCCACTGCTTATTAAACTCTTCCTCAGTAGCAGTGTGTCTTGTACAAGTAGGCTTCTTTTAGTATATTTAATTTGTATGTGTTTTATTTTATTTGGTCTTGATTTTAGTAGTAATGGAAGAGAGTGAAATTTATTTATAAAAACAAGCTTATCTTTTTCCTGGATGAAAGTGTCTTAACATAGAAGTGTGTTGAATACCCAGTTTATCTTCATGGCAAGTAATGAAAGTTAAATTCACAATTTATTTAAAGCTGAATCATCATAGAATAGATTTTGGGAATACAGTAATCAGTTTGAAATTTGTGTGGATCAGTGATAGTTTTATGATGTTGTATATGAATTTTGTAGTTTTTTCCTTCTCAAGAAATTTTGAGATTGCCAAGTTAATATTATGCTTTTAGTTTCTTCTCAAAAGATAGACATGCCCCAAATAAACTTTTCTTGAAAGACATGACCTGAATTGAACTTAATTATTACTAAATTAAATACAGTTCTTAAATTTTTTTTTTGTATTTTGAATTCAGGCATACCAATTTTATAAACATTACAATTAAGAAAAATTTAATCTCCAGTTTTTAAATCTCATTAAAAATTTAAAATTATGTCTGTTGACTCAAATGGAATATAGTATTCTTTTAAAATTTACCCTGAACTCTTTCTTAATATTCATATTTAACTATTAGTCTGTTTGCCTGTATATTTAGATGGTTTTTTTTCAGCATAAACGTAATAGATTTTGTGTTCGTTCTTAATTCAGATATAATACTTTGTGTGATAATAAACATTTATTTCTGTGTCAAAATATTTGAAGCTTTATTATAAGTTCTCATCCTTGCTAACTCTGAGCTCTATGAAAATCTAGTAGATGTCAAAAATGCCAAAATATTTTAACGTAGAAAGCATATAAGATATTTCACTCCAGTTACATCCGTAATACCTTGATATTTTTGAAAAAAATTATTAACAGTATATCCAAATGATGTACATTCTTCTTAAAACTATTATCTTGATTGACTATGAGGTAACTACATGATCATTGATCATGACACTTTCAGGGATGCCGAAAATGACATTAAGAGTATTGGGATTGCAGCTGGGCAGGGTGGTGCACTCCTGTAATGCCAGCACTCAGGAGGCTGAGACAGGAGGATTGTCGAGAGTTCAAGACCAACCTTAGTACAAAGTGAGCCCAAGGCCAGCCTGAACTGCATAGTGAGACCCTGTCTCAAAAAGACAAAGCAAAAATAAATAAATTAAATAAGTAAATAAATAAAGAGTATTGGGATTGATTATTAGGCTGAGACTAAAGCCAGAATGTACTTTTGACTAAATATTAAGGCCAAAGCTTCCCTTTAGGAAATAAGGCCTTCCAGTTAGGGAATAGAATTAGTCTGAAATCAAGTTTACTAGATGGAAATGGTGTTTTGGAACTACCTGGTGTTGCTGTGGTGAAAGTATATTTTTTCACATTTTCTTTATATGAGGTGGGAGATACAACAATGCATACATAGTTGATGTTCAATAAAAACTAAAATATAGGTCATCTTTTGGGAAAAATTGCTACTTTCCCTCCCTTTTTAAATTTTTTAATGGTGTGTGAATTTGATGGTGTCTAAACTTTCAGAGTATTTATTTCATATAGAATGGAACATAGTGTAGCAGGTTAACAAACCAGGCATAGTGGTGCATACCTATAATCCCAGCACTTGGGAGGCTGAGGTAGGAGGATTTCTGTGAGTTTGAGGCCAGCCTGGGCTACAAAGTAAGTTCAAGGTCAGCCTGAACTGCATAGTGAGACCCTATCTCAAAAAAAAAAAAAAAAAAAAAAAAAAAAAAAAAAAAAAAAAAAAAAAAAAAAAAAGAAAAGAAAAGAAAAGAAAAGACAAACCAAACAAACAAGGTTAGCAAACTTTCTGAAAAGGACCAGTTGGTAATTTATACTCTCTGTCACAACTACTCTGCTCTGCTGAGGTACAGACAAATAAGCCACAGAAAATATACAAATGGGTGTGGCTATGTTCCATAAAACTTTATTTACAAAAACAGGTGGTGTGCCAGATTTGGCCTGTTGACTGTGTTTGCTTATCACTGGTATAAAGTGCATCCTCATGAAACATGGCTGCATTTATGCAACAGAAAGTGACTTGGCCTTGATAAACACGTCAGTTTAAAGTCACTAGGGATTTGGATAGTCCAGTGATGAATCTTTTAGAGACGAGTGCCCAAACTGCAACCCAAACCAACTTATGTATTGCAGAGTGCCAACATTGTAATTAAACCTGAGTACTGAGGTTTTAGTTTAGAAAAAATAACTGTTATCTGATGCTCAGCTACTGGGGTGACTTGGCTCTTGTGCCAACAAAGAGAGCTCTGCGTGCCCACTGAGCCACGTGTGCCATTGGTTTGCTAGCCCCAGTCTAGTCAGTTTCTTAGTTTGTCCTGTCCTTGCTCTTCTGAAACATGGTTTAATTGCTTAGATTGAGAACAGTTGGTTTATTTCCTCCAGCGGTGGAGAGTTTGTGAGGTTATCTGTTTTTAAATTCCAGTGTCCTGGCAAGTGTGAGGTCTGAGTTCATTCTTTATAACCATATCAAAAAGGAAAATCACAGACCACTTATTTAAGAGGCTAGATTTGTAAAAATGTGTATGTTTAAAATCTTGTGTTTGAATTTTGTTGAACTCTTACGGTGTGTATTCCTACTGTGTAGATTCGGACTAGAATATAGAAGTGCAACGATGGTACTGTCATGTATGAATTAGAATATAGCGACTTACACTTTGTGTGTGGAGAGGTCCCATGGTTAGCAAACTCAGCTACACACAGTGTATCTTAGTACCAGGAGGAAAGGCTTTTGTCCAACTAGAATAAACATCAGAGGTCTTTCACCAAAGATTATATATTTTACTCAAGTGGGATTTTTAGGTTATTAATCATCACCTTTTCAGTCATTTTCAAATGAGTGCAGTGAGTGTATCGCATTGCAGATCAAAGCAGCAAGTTTGAGTTGGGATTCAGGGGTGCTAGAGAGAGGCAGAGTAATAGTAAGATTTGCTAGCTGATTGCTTGAAGTTGAGCAGAGTGAAAAGCTAAAATGAAGACATAAGAACAGCAGTTTTGGGCCTTTCATTGTAAGAACCTTGTTTGTAGAACAGTATATTAATTGATATTATCATGCCTCTAAGTGGCAGTGAGCTTGACTTTTCTATTTAATAAAATATGTAAGTATGTACTATATTTCAGAAAGATTTTACTTTGTAACTAAACAATTTAAAAATATCTTGTCACCCAGAGTGACAGATTTTTCCATTATATGAGAATTCACTTGGAAAACAGCTTATTCCTAGTAACTTGTAGGAATCAGCCTTCTGATACTCCTTTATCCTGCAGATTCTTGTTTTCTTGATTATTGTTCCCTTTTGGCAATGATGCTCATTCAAATCGAGTTAAGTCAGACAACATTTGATTCTTGCTTTTTGATCGTTGGTAAAAGTCTTTCTCACTGGGTATCAGGGTAGCACTGTCATTCTCAGAGGATCCCAGGTAGTTAGTTTTGCATTAAGAACATTTCTTGTTCTCAAATACTGAGTGTCACTGGTCCACGAAACACATGCTATTCTGTGTCCCCTCCTGCTTTGAGAGAGGAAGTGGCAAAGTCCATCTGACACTCAATTTCTTCTGTTGTAAGAACCAAACCAACGAACTTGCCAAATTTGTGCTTTCCTGTATTCAGACAGACTGGTTTTATATGAATGCAGGTTCTTTCCAGGCCTGACTCGGGACTCTAGACAGTAACAGTATTTTATTTTATTTTTTTTATTTTTTTTGCGGCACTGGGGATTGAACTCACAACCTTGCGCTTGCCAGGGCAGGCGCTCAAGCCGCTGAGCCAAACTCCCCAGCCCTGGTTTTTTGAGGCAGGGTCGCACTATGTAGCTCAGGCCGGCCTTGCGCTCGCGTTGTAGCCCAAGCCGGCCTCAAACTCACAACGCTCCACCTACCTCAGCCTCCCGAGTGCTGGGATTAAAGGCGTGCGCCACCACACCCGGCTAGTAACAGTATTTTAAAGGGATGTTTGGCTTTTGGAATAGCCATCTTGCTTAAATTGGCTTTCAGAAGCCACTATATTGGGAGGCTGAGGCAGGAGGATCATTGAGAGTTCGAGACCAGCCTGGGCTGCAAAGTGAGCTCAAGGCCAGCCTGAACTGCTAGGTGACACCCTGTCTCAAAAAGACAAAGCAAGCAAGCAAGCAAGCAAGCAAGCCGTTATATCCTATCTCTTCTCCACATTCAAAAATCAGGTACTATCTCATTTCATATAAAAAGTGATAGTTTGATTTTTTTTTTCTATTAAGAAGAGTGCTTCAGTGAAACATAGTGGCACACGCCTGTGATCCCAGCACTTGGGAGGCTAAGGCAGGAGGATTGCTTTGAGTTTGAGGCCAGCCTGAACTACATAGTGAGACTTTGTCTCAAAAAGAAAAAAGAAGACTAAGTCATTAGCCTTTTACATGGATGACGGAAGCCTATTGGTCTGTTCTCATTGTGGTGCTGTTCATTTTTTTGTATCAATTTAAAACCCTAGATTTTTAGGCTAAACCTGATTGGTTGTAGGAAGTTAATATGTAAGACTGATAGTTGTTTTTCTTTCTTTATTGCCAGAAACTGGTTGCTCAAATGAAGCAGGATCCACAGGTAAAACACTATTTTTATTCACTTAATTTTTAAATTAAAATTAAAATGATCATAAAATATTAAAGTATAGATTATACTTACATTTAAAAACTATTTCTTCCCTAATAGCAAATATTTTTAGCACATTGGTCTTCATGTTTTATGGCTTTAGAAAAAATCCATTCATTCTATTATATTGTACCTATAATTTTATCTTTGTTACTATTATTTAGCTTTTATGTTAATTGCTTTGAGTATTTTGAGAGTTGATACTTTTCATATAACTTAAATTTCATTTCCATAAACCTATTTACTCAAAATCAGAGATTGTTAGACTTTCTTTAGTTTCATTATTATTGAAAGTAGCACTAAGCTATTCTTACTTGGAGTTTATAGTATAGAATATTTGAATGCTGAAGTTTACTGTATTTAGGGAAAGAATTTTAGAATAATTTTTAAAAAGATTTTAGGAAACTTTATTTTTGAAAGAACCATTAAAGGGAGTTTCAGAAGTACCTTATATAGTAAAATATTCCATGAAATGTTAACTTTTGTTTAAATTTTCATATGAGATTTTTGGCATCAGGTATTCTCATTCTCTATTTTTGAAGAGAAATCTTACCAAAAAGTGATCTTGTTTTCCAAAAATTTATATTTGTTATTCAGGCATCCTCTCTTCTGCAGCCATTAGGCAGTTGGCCATACATGCCTCTTTGTAAAATAAAAAAATGAATTTTTAAAGAATGGTACTGAGACATTGATTTTTGGAAGTGGAAAATAATATTCATTTCTACAAATTTAGGATTTAGTGGTCTGACTATTGTATTTTAACACAATCCATGAATTCTGAGAGCTGGCATTGATAGTCCACATTTAGACCTGCTCAACTTCCATAAGAAACTTGATTTTTATCTTTTACGTATATTTACAATTTAAATTGGATTTAGGGAAGCAAGAGGCAGTAGACCCTACTTTCTCTATCGTATACTTCCACAAATTTTCATATTTAGTGTGGTAGCCTGCATTTTCAGCAAATGAAGTACTATTAGAAGCTAGCATTTGTGATATAGTTGGTGATCATGTGACAGAACAGTCTTAATCTGGAGAATCTGGGGCAGTGACTTTGAAAGCATTGTGGGTGATCTGATTAGAGAAGACTTACAACAAACACTTTACAACACTTACAACGAACACTTTAAAAAGTAAATGAAGTAAACTTGAAACTTAGTAGAGGCGGCAAATATGTGTCCCAACCCTGAGAGAGGACCAGGCAAGGTAAATTCAAAGAACTGTGTATGAAATGATCAAGTAAAAGTCAGTTCTCATTGGTGTTCAGTCTGCTAGTCGGCTCTCTTGCTATGTTAAGCATCTGCAAACTAATTTTTGCATTTTCCCCCACTTGAGTAAAAAACCAGCATGCTCAGTGTATCTCATCGAAAATAGTGTTCTTTTTTGATTCCTGGAATTTTAGAACTGAGAAAATGCCCTCATAGTCAGTGTGTTAATTTGAATGATGTAGTGTTCAGGCAGTTACAGTACCGACAGCTTTTCAAATCTAGGCTAAAATAACAAATGTACTTTACTAAACAAGGAAGAGGACAGTAGGGAAAAACCTCTTATCTTTGTTGATAATGCCGCTAAGCATGCAGTGTGTGCATCCTTACTGTCTCTGTTTAGCTGCTTTTGCCTGATTAGTGGAGCTTTAGCTTTTGTGTCAACATACTTTCTATAAAGAATAACAATATTTTAGTAGTAAGGTAACATTATAGTACAAGATGCTTAAAATGTAAAACTTGTAATTTAAAACAGTTACAAAGAAGCTGCCATTAGTCTGGGTTTGGGAACCCACATTTAGGATTTATGCATTAGGGGGTTATGTTATGATTATGATTTAATGCATGACAAATTTCATTGGCTAAGTGTTTAAGGTTGTTTCATCATTTGTAATACAGTATGCATAATCTTCTTGTTACTATTCTGTTAACAAATGAATATCTTTCTCACAGATATTTTTTCTTTCCAATCAGAATGCTGACTTAAAGAAACAGCTTCATGAACTCCAAGCCAAAATCACAGCTTTGAGTGAGAAACAGGTAGGGGAATTGGTGGTGGTGGGGGGGGCATATTTTTAACATTGTGTTCTAAAGATATGTCTGCTCGAGGCTTCTAAGAGAACTGCTATTTTTCCTCATGTGTGAAAATAAGTGTGGGCAGTCAGACTCGGTTTTAATTTTGTTTGAGTTCTGTTTATCTATTTTTATTTTTGGTGGAAATCAGTCTCCAGAGTATCCCATGGGTATATGTTCCTGGCAAATATCTAAAAGCAGTGTGGCAGGCTGCCGTTAACTATGTTAATTAAACTCTATAGTTTACCCATAGGGGAAGAACAAAGTTAGTGGGAGTGTGTGATAGAAAATCCTGTAGCTGCTGTAGGTGTCTTGTTACCTGTTTTAAAAGCTCAAGCTGACATTTCACTTACTGTGGAGAGAATAGTTGTGAAGTGTATCTCTAAATGTAGGCAGTTGGTTATACATGCCACTTTGTAAAATAAAAAAATAGTCTTGAAGAATGGTACTGAGACATTGATTTTTGGAAGTGAGACATTGATTTTATTATACTTTTATATTAATCTTTGGTAGATATTGACCTACTGTGATGTGAAAAAACTCGAGTGGAAACTTGTTAGACTTATTCTGTATAGGGCAAGAGAAGAGCATGTTGCTTTTTTCCCAGGACATCTGGAAAGTATTGTATTAACAACCTCTACTTTGTCAATCCAGGCGGCTCCTGCCACCAGGTGGAGTGTGACAATTGATAGAGCTCTAAGTAAATGTCTATGGTAATCTGATAAAGGATTTGTTTTTTGTTCCTTCCGTATCATTTTCCCTCTGGTTAAAAAGAGCATTTTCTGTCTTGGAGTAAACATATGAACCAAAATTTACAAAGGTAAATGTGTGGACCAAAATGATAAACTGATAAAAGCTTTTATTTAGTGCAGTAATAGCAACGAGTAATTTATTCCTACACATTTATGATTGTGTCCATATTGTGGCTTTTTTTTTTTTTCTTTTTTGACTGAGAGGAGAAACTGGGAGAATTGTGTGGAATAGATAAGTTAATGAATTAAATCTTCTTCCAAGCTGAGTGAATAACTACTTTTTAATTCTTATCTCCTCTTCTTTTAGTTTGCTGTCTTGTTTTCTCTACCGACAGGGTGTACTTTATTTTTATTTTTTTTATTTTTATTTATTTTTTTTTTGCGGCACCGGGGATCGAACTCACAACCTCGCGCGCCTGCCAGACAGGCACTTAAGTCACTGAGCCAAACTCCCGACCCTGGTTTTTGAGGCAGGTTCGCACTGTGTAGCTCAGGCCGGCCTTGCACTCGAGTTGTAACCGAAGCCAGCCTTGAACTCACAAGGCTCCTCCTACCTCAGCCTCCCGAGTGCTGGGATTAAAGGCGTGCGCCACCATGCCCGGATGACAGGGGGTACTTTAGATTAGGGAATTGCTGATACAAAATTAGGAGGAGGTGGGATAATGGAGAACAGTTTGTAAGAGTGGATATACACAGTTTGTTAGCGTGTATTTGGCTCTGAATGTGATTCAGTTCTAGGGAACTGATGATGTGTGCTAGTGAAAGTGTTCTAGCTTAAGAATTCTGTTAGCACTGAGCCTCCTTGTAGTTTCAGGGTTAGTTTGACATGATGCCAGTGCGTGAGTCACTTTTGCTGAAAAATTCATGTGTTCCAGCAGGGAGGGAAGGTGAGAACTGATTAGTGGAAATAGGGGTGGGGGATTGCAAAGTTAAGACAACACAAGGCCTCATTTTGGGAAAATGGGACAACTAAAGAAAAAGTTGCATTTATTTTAAATTTTTGTTGGTAAAAATTAATGTGAAGATTTGGTTTATTCTGTAACATTTTGTTTATTGTTTTTCTGCTCAGTAAAACATTTCATCAAGTGGCAAACTCAGTTATCAACTAAACTAAGTTTGGATTTTAGAAATTGGAATTTTAAAAAATCTAACATCAGGAAAACTTTAGGTATATAAAGTAAAGGAAATTGGAGTTAAAAGCTAGAATGCAGTTTTGCAGTTTTTATATTATTTGCTTAACTCTTAAAATAGCTTTTTTGATGCAATAGGAAAATATATTTAGTTAGAATAGTATTTGAAAGAAGCATAGCTATAAAGTTTAAAAGGTGATCATTCCTCAGGCTTGTTTCCAACATGAAACATTACTATTGCTAATTAAACTATAGTTTTAAGTAGTTTTATTTGAGAACAAATTTCTAATGTTTCATGCTCAGCCTTTTGTTTTTCCTTTTCAAAAGATCCACTTAGCCTCTGGCAAAACCTACTGATTTTACTTCCACTTTAATAATGAAAATATGAATTATCCTACATGACTAATATTTTAATTTAACTTTTTGTTGCGAGAAAAATTTTAAACGTAAAAAAGTATGAGGGATAATGTCATATTCTAGAATTAATAACTAATAACTCTTTGTCATATTTGTTTCCATTCTTTTACTGTATATATTTTTCTATATCCATTTGAAAACTTAATTATACAGGTAATAGGTCTATATATTTACTTATTTTGGTTTATTAAAAAAATAAAACATTACAAATAGCCACTCTGTCTTAACAGTTGACAGTTATTAGTTCTTATTCATTATTACCACCTCAGTCTCTGATACTCAGTTTCTTCCTAAGACTAATTATATAATGATGCACTCTGGGAAAATACAGTCGTTAGTGAGCATCCTGTATGGCTAAAGACCAGTGAATGCCACTAAATTTTTGGTTGGAACTTTGCAGTGCTTTCAGACTGTAACTTGAGATTACTGAGTATAAGCTGTTAGGTGGATTTTGAAGTCAACAGAAGCTGATCTAGAGGACTTTAATTTGTGGTTGACAGTTTTAATTCAGAAAATCCTCAGACTTGATTGGCTAAGTAAACTATTTTTTGGGTAGCCATTAAATTCATGGTTTATAACAATATTTAATGACATAGGAATGTGCTTCTGATAAAATACAATTTACTTTATGCATTGTAGTTCCATTTTTGTTTGTTCTATGTTCTATGTGTGTATGTGAACATGTAAACATGTACAAAAAATGTTGGTGATTTTACAGGTAGTTTTTTCCCCTAAATATTATTATATATATTTTCTAAACCCTCCATAATATGTTTTGCTTTTAGAATCAGAAAATAAACATGAAACGGTATTTTAAAAAATTTTTGACATCAGCCTCTTTTCTGTGCCAGTTAGCATTTAATAATCTTATGATATTATCCTTGTGATATTTGAACCATTATAATCAGAGAATTAAACTATTTTAAATAGTGGTAATTTTAAAGTATAGAATCAACCATTAATTTCCTTAACAGTTTTTTTTTGTTTTTCTTTTCATTCTGCAGTTTCCCATCCCCTATTTTTGATAGGCATATGTGGTCCTTTTATTGTCAGAATAGAGATGTTCTGACATTGGCGCCAAAGCACTTAGTTGCGTTAGTGCTCTGCTTTAATTCTGAGTGCTTGTAGAGACATTTTTCTTTTTGTCTTCCCTCTTCTCCCCTCCTCTTCCCTCCTTTCTCTTTTATGATACTAGGGATAGATCCCAGGGCCTCATGCATGTTAGGCAAGTGCTCTGCCACTGAGCTGTACCCCAGCCCAAGACACAATCTTAACATCCTAAAGTTTACGCCATCAAAATTGTATCTTTGGCTTTTTCTATAAACAGTTTGTCACCCTACCTCCTTTCACTTGGTAGGTTTCACCTCACAGCTTAAATCTGTTACATCCAGGGAGCCATCCCTGAAACCCCTTTGTCCAATTAGAATCAGCTATTTCTGTCATAGTCTTTCATTGAACCCTTCATTTTCCCTTCATAGTTAGGACTTGAAGAATTAGATTTAGGTCTGAGTGACTGAAAGATGGCCATTTAGGTAAAATGCTGTTTCTCTCATCTGAAAACTCTGTTGGTAGCCTAGTTCTGGTGAGTGGTTCCACATTGTCAGGGAACCCAAGCTCCTCCTATTCTATTGGTCTGCCATTCTCAGCAGGAAGCTTCCATATCATAGTCCAAAATAGCAGCTCCATCTGGTAAGAAGGGAGAATGCAACAAAGAGCAGTTCCTTCATTTTTAAGGATGTTTACTGAAAGTTTCATATACCACTTTTGGTTAGATCCCATTGACCTGAGTTTAGGCACATGGCCTCAACCAGGAGCAAGAAAGGCTGGGAGATGTAGTTTATTGCTGGCCAAACAAAATTCAGGGACTGTTACTGAGTAATAAATGGGAAGTAAATACTAGGGCTAATTAGCAATTTCCACTGCCATAGCAGATCACAATTTGTAATTATCTATCTGTATGATCATTTTCAAAATATCTTTGTTATTTATTAATTTTCAGAAAACAGGAAACTTGTTTATTTAATTTATTCCTAGTATATTTAATGTAATGTTTAACACAGAGTAGTGAGTTTGGAAGAAGCACTTATATGTCTTAAATGAATTAGATTTATCTAACGTTGTTTTTTCTGCTTACAGATAATTCTTTATTTTAAAGAACAGTGTATTTGCTTTGCATGAATATCTTAATGTATTAAGAATATCTTAAACATGTTGAGTATTCTTTGAGAGCATGATTTTTTAATGACTTCAAATATTTAATTGTCTGTTTATATTAATTTTTAAAGCTACATCTCTTATTTCTGTTATATGATGATAGGTTGTTATTTATTTTTTATTTATTGTGGTACTGGGGATTGAAACCAAGGCCTTTGAGCTATCTCCCCAGCCTGTACTAATTAATTAATTTGATGACAGAGTCTTGCTAAATCACTAAGTTGCTTGAATTACTAAGGGTAGCCTTGAATTTGAGATTGTCCTGCCTCAGCCTCCCAGAGTATTGGAACTGATTACACTTTGGTGGTTTTTTTTTTTTTTTTTTTGCTATTATAAATATTGCTGTGCTAAGTGCCCTTCTATGTAAATCTGTATTTCTCTCTGATCACCTTAGGATAATTTCCTGGGTGTGAGATAACTGGGTGTATTGATCAACTATTACTGTAAAAATTCTGTATAACAAACCAGTTTTATTGAGTAGCTTACAATAGTAAGTTTATGTTCATACTAGGTCTATAGGTCACCTTGGGTTTCTTGATGAGGCACCTCTGCTTCAGTTTGTGGATTGACTGAGCTTACCTCTAGGCTATAGGTTTGGTTTGGGCCTCCCTAAATGTGTTCATTCAGAGGCCTTGCATAAAGGGACAGCAGCTGCCTGGCATGTGCTCATGTCATGATGCATCACCAGAGTGCAAGAAGTAGGCCGAGCCACCAAGGCACGTGTGAAGATCCCACTGGCATCGGGTCCGTTAATATCGCATTAGTCAAAGCAAGTCATGTGGCCAAGCTATGCAAAGTTATAGGATAAAGGGTGCATCAATCATTTAGAAACAGAATTGAAAACAATATTCCATCTACAGCACTTGCTCAAATGCTGTAACTTTTACTACATTAAACATCAACAAAAAGCTAGGCATGGTGGCACATGCCTATAATCCCAGCACTGGGGAGACTGAGGCAGGAGGATCACTTGTGAGTTTGAGGCCAGCCTGAGCTATGTAGTGAAACCCTGTTTAAAAAAAAAAAAGAAAGAAAAAAGAAAAATAAAGAAAGGAAAAGAAAAAAAGAAAAGGACTGGGGATATAGCTCAGCAGCACAGCACCTGCCTGGCAAACGTAAGGTCCTAAGTTTGATTCCTGATATGGGGCGGGGGCAGGATGGTGGTGGTGGTAGAACAAAAGACAACCAAAAATCCATTTAGTACATGTTTCTAAATGACCTCCAGAAAATGCTGTCTCAGATTAATAGAATATACAAGAGCACCTAATTTTCCCTAGAAGATACTCTGTGGGTGGAAAATCTGCTGATTTGGAAGATGGGTTAATATGTATTTGATGCTAGCCGGGCGTGGTGGCGCACGCCTTTAATCCCAGCACTCGGGAGGCTGAGGTAGAAGGAGCATTGTGAGTTCGAGGCCGGCTTGGGCTACAACATGAGCACAAGGCTGGCCTGAGCTACACAGTGCGACCCTGCCTCAAAAAACCAGGGCTGGGAGTTTGGCTCAGTGACTTAAGTGACTGACAGGCGCAAGGTTGTGAGTTCAAACCCCGGTGCCGCCAAAAAAAAAAAAAAAAAAAAGTATTTGATGCTTATCTAGAGGTATAAACATGTGTAGTCTTTATTTCTTGCAAATTGTTTAACCTAATAGAGGAAATACTTTTTTGGGCTTAATAAATAACTGCCACTTGTTGAATGATTCTGAATTTAATTTAACTTAATTGTATTTTATTTATATATTTTATTGTATTTTTATTTTTTTGAGACAGGGTCTCACTATGTAGTCCAGACTGGTCTTGAACTCACGGTGTAGCCCAGGCTGACCTCAAACTCATGGTGATCCTCCTGTCTCAGCCTCCTGAGTGCTGGGATTACAGGTGTACACCACCATGATCTGCCGAATTTTAAATCTGAACATACTTAGTAAAATAGTTTCTGAAATCTTTGGGAGAGAATTTTCATTACTACCATAACCAGTTATGTTTCTGATGCGTAGACAAAGTGAATTTAAGCTAGGTAGATAGAGTAGTCAGCTTTGTGTTATTACAGTGGAATACCAGCAGCAATTAACTCTCAAGGGAAAAGGTTTATTTAGCTCACAGTTTTGGAGGTTGGAACCCAAGAGTGGGTGGATCCATTGCTTGGGCCTCTGGGTAGCACATGATTTCAGGCAAATGTGGCAGAACCAACTGTTCACAGCACAGGCCAGGAAAAAGAGAATGAGACCAGGGTTACAGGGACTCTGTCGTTATCATTAATACTAATATTCCATGCATTTGAAACAAAAGAGCCTGATGTCCCTTGTTTAATAACACCTGCATTATTCAGCAAAGCCATAGTTTATTGAAGTTCAAATTGCATTTTTGGATATCTGTTTTTAAAATGTTGAACTTTATATAAATGACAAGCCAAATCATACATTCTTTCATTTCTTTTTCCCAGCAGATGATGGTGAAAGAACCAGAAGAAGTTTGCTCTTTAACTAGTATCTGCTTGTGGTAGCTGGTTAGATGAGGCCTTGCAAAATTGTCTTTTCAGAAGACATGTTCCCCAAAGTTGATTTACTCCAGGTTTAGGAAGCAAGTGTTTTGTGAATCAGCAGGGTTTGGCTAACCTTTCTCCTATTTGCTCTATCTGAAAGTGACAGAGTGATTATTAGTTTCTGTCAGTTAAACACCCAACATTCCTTTGCTCTGAAAAAGGAGGCCCTAGAAATCTTCAGCTAATGTGTTTAATTTGTCACCTGTTCTCCCACTCACACCTCCATCAGCTTTTAAAAGAATCCGTTTCCTTTTTGCTATAGCAAATTATATCATTTTGACCAAGAGGGACACTAAAGATAGAGATAAATTCTGAATTTACTTCTTTTGAGCAGTGAATGATAATTACTAACCTGGTTGTATCCAGTGCTTCTGTTTTCTGTTGTAGCTATTGGGAAAAAGTTAGCAGCACCTTCCCTTTGGAGCCAAGAAGCAGGGATAAATTTATCCTGAAAAGTTGTAGTGCCTGAAGGAAGAGAATTTAGTGAAATTGGGGAGCGTGTTGACCAATAGAACTTGAAATTTGCTTTTCTGAGTGTGTGGTCTCATTTATTCTAATGTAGCAGTTTGTCATGAATTTGAGACAGGTTAACATAAGAATCTGAGCTAATTCACAGCTGCCTTTAAGAATGAGATGGCAGACTTCTTTTTTTGTTTTTAAGTCACTTAGCAGTTTATCTTTTCTATGGGATGTTTGATTTAAAAAAAAATAAAAATCTAGAGTGAAATCACTCAGGCTATTATTCACACCTAAAGCCTCCCACTAAAGTCAAGGTACAGAAAGGCAATAGTTTTTACACATCTGTCATAAAAATGTCTTATGAGAGACTGGAAAGATTGCCAAATGGTAGAGTGCTTGCATCCTGTGCATGATGTCCTGGGTTTGATCATGAGCACTGCAAAAACAAACAAACCAACCATACCAAAAAAACCCAAAACCAAACCAAACCAAAGCAAACAAACAAAGCTTCTCATGATACAGACTTTCTTGCTCTACTTTCTATTTGTCCTGTGAGGTGCTCATTGCTGAAACACTGTTTTCAGATGATCAGAAGTCAGAAGTCCTGCCCATAAGTCTCATCTGCTGCAACAGCTGATAAAATTATATATATTCTTTAAAAATTGCTAGTTTTTTTTACAACTTCTTCTAATTTTTACTTGTGTAATTACCTTCTTTCAATATAAAGCACTTTTAGCTATTACTTCAGAGTATCCTTCTGAAGAGAAATTGGTTAGTTCTCCAAAGATGAAAAGACCTATGTGATTCTCTAGAGCAGGGGTCGGCAAGCTATGGCCTACACCTGCACCAAATCTGGTCTGCTACCTGATTTTTTTTTTTTTTTTTTTTTTTTTTTTGCGGCACCGGGGATTGAACTCTCAGTCTCGCGCCTGCCAGAGCAGGCGCTTAAGCCACTGAGCCAAACTCCCGGCCCTGGTTTTTTGAGGCAGGGTCGCACTAGGTAGCTCAGGCCAGCCTTGCGCCGCGTTGTAGCCCAAGCCGGCCTCGAACTCACAACGCTCCGCCTACCTCAGCCTCCCGAGTGCTGGGATTAAAGGCGTGCGCCACCACGCCCGGCTTGCTACCTGATTTTTAATTAACGTTTTTTGAGCCCACCCATACTCTTTCATTTATAAATCATTTGTGGCTGCTTTCTTTGCCACAGTGGCAGAGTTGAGTAGCATCAACAAAGATTTGTAAGTATGGCCTCATAGTACTTAGTGTCTGGTTGTAGAGAATTTGCCAGCTTTACAGTAGAGACCTTTAGGGGGTGCTCCATTCAGAGATACTGGGCTGAGTGTAACAATCTAGCTGGGTGAGCACCACAGTGAAAATAAGGTAGATCATGAATCATGATGGACCCCTTCCCCAGGCTAGCCATCACCCAGTTTTCAGTTCACTTTTAGCACTTTATTTTTATTTATTTATTTATTTACTTATTTATTTATTTATTTTTGCGGCACCAGGGATTGAACTCACAACGTCACACCTGGCAGACAGGCGCTTAAGTCACTGAGCCAAACTCCTGGCCCTGGTTTTTTTTTTTGCAGCAGGGTCGCACTGTATGGCTCAGGCTGGCCTTGCACTCGAGTTGTAGCCCAAGCTGGCCTCGAACTCACAATGCTCCTCCTACCTCAGCCTCCCGAGTGCTGGGATCAAAGACGTGCGCCACCACGCCCGGCTTAACACTTTATTTTTTAAAAAATACTTAGCTACTTTTATTCTCTTTCCCTCTTTCTCTTGATGCATAATTAACATAAAATAAATTGCACATCTTAAAGACTCTGTTTTGATGGTGTGAATTTACCACAATCATGATAATGAGTGCATATCACCTCTGAAAATTTTCTTGTATTTCTTAGTGATCCCTCTCTTTTTTCCACAACCCTGCCCCAGTCAAACTTTGGTCTGCTTTTTATCACTGTAGATTAGTTATATGTTCTAGAATTTTCAAATGGACTCACAAAGTTTATACTCTTTGAGTTATTTCCAATTTTTAGCTCTTACAGATAAAGCTGCTATGAGTATTTATATACCAGTCTTTATATAGAAACATGCCCTCATTTATCTTATATCAGTGCCTCAGTAAGTCTGGTAAGTTGTATGGTAGGTATATTTTTTTAGGAAACTGCCAAAATATTTTCCCAAGTGGTTGTACCATTTTACATTCCCACTACCAGCATCTTAAGAGTTCTAGTTGCACTGCATCCTTAGCACTTCATCATTAGTACTTTGTGTTTTGTTTTGTTTTTCTTTTCTTTTTTTTTTTTTTTTTCCGGCACCGGGGATTGAACTCACAGCCTTGCGCCTGCCAGGGCAGGCACTTAAGCCACTGAGCCAAACTCCCGGCCCTGGTTTTTTTGAGGCAGGGTCGCACTATGTAGCTCAGGTCAGCCTTACGCCGCGTTGTAACCCAAGCCGGCCTCGAACTCACAACGCTCCGCCTACCTCAGCCTCCCGAGTGCTGGGATTAAAGGCATGCGCCACCAACGCCCGGCTTCTTTTTTGTTTTTGACAGAACCTTGCTCTGTAATTCAGGCTGGCCTTGAACTCACTGTGTACTCCAGGTTGGGCTCAGTCTTGTGGTGAACCTCCTGCCTCAGCCTCCCAAGTGCTGGGCTTACAGGCATGCTCCACCATATTCAGCAATTTAACTTCATTCTTGAATATGAATGTAACAACCAAGAATCACCAGATAGTAAAGGGAAGTCACTGCCATGAAAAACAGAATTGGAAGATACAGTTCAAAGTAACTAACTTTAGATCTCCTGATCAGTAAAGGAAGGTATTCCACATATAAAATAAAAACAGGAGGCTAGGAATAAAAGAATGATAAGGAAAAAAATTCTTCCTTTAAAAAAAGATCAGAAAAGGAAAATGGAGCCATGTTTCAGTAAATAGATGGAAGTGACAAAGGAATAGACAATGGAAGAGGGAAAAGTTTTAAGATCATCCCACAGAGTCCTGGACTAACAGAGATTCTCAGACAAGAGAGCAGAGAAAATGGAGAAGAGAAAATCATCCAGTAACCAATGTAAGGAAATTTTCCACAACTGGAGGACACCTAATTCTAGATTAGAAGAAACAGTGCCTAATACTGTGACTAAAAATAGCCCACACCTGTATACCAGGGCGTTATGAAACTTGACAAAACCAAAAGTAAGAGATCCTAAAAGCGTCTTTGTAAGAAAAAAAAAATCATTGCAAATGGGGATCGGGAATCAGATGGCATCAAATTTCTTAGCCACACAGGAAGCTAGAAGTCATTGCAACGATGCTTTAAAATTTCAGAAAAATTGTGATTTCCAAAGAAGAATTCTATACCCAACTCATCTGCTGATTAAGTCTGGAAGTAGAATAGAAATATTTTTAGACATCCAAGGTAACAAAACTTCCTCTTCATGTATCCTTTTTTGAGGAAGCCACTAAAGGGTCTTCTTCATAAAAACAAGAAAGTAAATCAGGAAAGATATAAATCCTTAAAACAGAGGATCCTGTACAAAAGCGGTGAAGAAAATCTATTTGTGAAGAGAGAGACCCAAATGTACAAAAGATTTAGGAAATAGCAAGTTCAGGTTGAACAGGAGGATGAAAAACTTTAGGAAAGATGTAACCAAGGAGAAAAGCAGATGAACAGATCATTTGAACAGTTATTGAGAGAATGTTTTCTAGCTTCTCTGGAGAGTATGGGGAAGAATTAATGATAGGAATAAAGAAAGCCAAGCAAATGACAGAGCAAGGCAATTTTTAGTTCCAGGAACAACAAAATATACAAGGAGGTAAGTGTGATTGTAGTAGTGCAGTAGTTGTCTTGCCAATTAATGTTATTTATATAATTTTAAACGATATAAAGAGGATTTAACTAAAAATTATAACACCGAAGGGAGTGGGAGGACACCACAGAACTAAATTTCATTTCTATGTAGTAGGAATTCAGTAGGTAATTATGAAAGTCAAGAAATCCCAATAAACTTATACTTCAAAATGAGAAAGTAGACACCTAAAGAAATCGTTATAAGAGTTGAAAGTAGTTTACTACAGAGGACTGCTGTTTTTACTATAAACCTTGTAGTATTTTTAAAGCTGTGTTTATATATTGCCTTGATGAAAAGACTAACTAGAAAGATGGAAGTCTGTGCTGTCATTAGATAGGATACCTGGTGTGTAGGATCACCCTGGACCCCTGAGGCAGATTACCTGATGACTAAATCCATAGCCTCCCACCACCCCTGCGTGTGATAGGACCTCTGTTTGCCTCTGTAGTTGTCCTTTTTCATTTTTGTTAGTACAAATCTCGACGACCACTACAAACTTTGGTTAAAACATTACTTGGCTTAAAGGAGAGAAAAGCATCATCTTTTCTGGTAGTTGCTTTGCTCATAGAATTTCACTTAGGCAATAATAATAGTAATAAAAACATTACTACTCATAAATTTACCCCTCTCCATGTATTACGCCGTCCTGCCCTTAGATTGCTGCCTTCTGCCATATTCAAAGCCCAGAAATTAGAAACTCTGTGAGGTTAGGGATTTTGTCTGTTTGTGCCTTGATGCAGTGACTTTCAGTAAATATTTGTTGAATAAATGACAACTTCTTGAATTATTTCAATTCCAATCCTTTTCAATTATTTCAGTAAATCTATATTCAGAGCTCACTCTCAATAAGCTCAGACTTTCCTAGGGGCTGTGCGCATGTAAACAGTTAGGATAAGTTTGAAATCAAACTGTGTGTGGTACCGAGAAAGAGAGATCATCCGGTGGGGAGGTGTCAGGAAAGCTTTCTCGTAGGAGCTTTTATCTGAGCTGAGTATTGAGGATGAGCAGGGAGTAGCTGGGTGGGTGCAGACCTCACAGACAGGACAGCAGTGCTGAGGTGCAGCAATAGGAAACAGCAGGACCTATGTGGAGAATTCCAGGGAGATAGGATTCAGGTGAGGATCAGCGTAGCTGGAAAACAAAGCACTACTATGTACTGTTGTTTCTGTTACTTGTAATTCTAAATATTATACTATTAGTAATGACCACAGTTATCAGGCATTTCTCTATCTGCTTCAGACGTACTAATCCATTTAATCCTCACAGTAACCTAGAAGATAGAGTCTTACTTATGTATTTTATCAATGACAAATTCAGTCAGTTGCCCAAGGACACAGAGCTCGTAAGTGATAGAGCCATATATGAATGTAGGCCTTGTGACTTTAAATTGTTTTGAATTTCAAAAACATTGAAGAATATGAAATTGACACTTATTTACAAGAGTGGGTGGGTTTTAGCTGGCTGAGAAGCAGCCAGTGGGTCCAGTGGGAGGAGAGCAGATGGAGGGAAGGTGGCAGGTCTGGGGTGGACAGAGGTCGATCCCAGGGCCTGATGGACCCACTTTGACTGCTCGCTGTTTCGACTTTGCACTTTAGGGTGGTTTGCTCTGTGAAGTTGTGTTCCTTTGAGTCTACTTCACGAAAAATGGCTGGAAAATCTTTTTCTTTTCCATGTCAGCAGAATGAAGACTTTTTAAAATCTGCAATAAGACTTTCCTATTTAATAACCATGAGTTAAACTTTAAAATACAAATTGTGTTATACAGCATAGTACAGTTTTTATATGAATACATGCTGGGATCAGGGTCTTTTGTTTGTTCCTTTTTTTTTTTGATGGATGCCAGGAATTGAACTCAGAACCTTGCTCTTGACAGGCAGGTGTTCTTTTATTTTTCCTTTTCTTGCTTAGAGCTATCAAAGAAGACTAGATTATTGGCAAGTAGGGGTGTAGTCTGTCATTAAAAATTTTTTTTTCTGATTACAAAAGTTATACATATTAATTTGGAAAATTCAGCAAAGAGAAAAACCAAATTTAGCTATGATCCTATTTCCATGTTTTTGATCCTTTTTGTTTTTGTATGTTAATGTTGTAAAAAGCAAATTGACACTGATATTTTAGAAATACTTATTTTTATATGTCGAGCAATTCTTCACATTCTTAAATATTTTTTGGGTATATTTGGATTTTGTGGTTTGATAGCATCCTATCATGTGTAAGGAAGGTATCGTATCATATACAAGATTTAATTAGTTCACTATTTTTGGATTTAAAAATTTTTTTAAATTTTCTGGTACTGGGGATTGAACTCTCAACCTTGCACCTGACAGGCAGGCGCTTATGCCACTAAGCTAAATCCCCAGCCCTATTTTTTGAGACAGGGTCTCAGTATGTAGTTCGGGCTGGACTTGCACTCACTTTGTAGCCCAGGCTGGTCTTGAACTCACAACGATCCTCCTGCCTCAGCCTCCCGAGTGCTGGGATTAAAGTATTTTTGGATATTTGGATTATTCCCAATTTTTAACTTTTATACTTGATTCTGCAGTGTACATCCTTGGAAATAAGTATTTGTACATATATATGTATGTGTGTATATATAAATCTTATAATTTTATGATATAAAACACATGTAATTGATATGTAACATAATGTATATTTTGTATGTTATCTGTGCTTTGTATAATACACTCTAGGTATACAGTATACTTTAGATATGTCCTTGAACATAATGTTTGGGCATATATGTGTATACATGTAAATTTTACATAGTACAGTGGTACCTTGGTTCATGAATTTAATTCTTTCCACAGAATCATGGAAAGAATTAATTTGGTGAACTGAGGCACCACTGTATATCTAATTTTATAATATATAATTTGACATATACTGTAATTTCATTGTGTATGATACAACATAAAAATCAAGTAAGTTTATTTTGTATGATGTAAAATTTTATAGCTATATAAATATAATTTAATTACATGTAATATTATAAAATATATCATTATATATATAATGTATATGTATGTTTGCAGTGCCAGTGATCAAACACAGGCCCTTGTACATACCAAGCAAGCATTCCAGCACTGAGCTACAGCCTTAGCCCTGCTTGTACATAATTTTTTTTGTTTTTTTGTTTTTTGAGACAAGGTCTTGTGTGTAATTCAGGCTCACCTTGAACTCACTGTGTAGTCCAGACTGTCCTCGAACTCATAGTGATGCTCCTGCCTCTGTCTCATGAGTGCTAGGATTACAAGTGTGTACCACCATACTTGGCTACATAATTCTGATTATTTCCTAAAAATAAAAAAATTTACTGGATAGGGTATAAATAGATACCTTTTACATGTCTTTGGGAAGACTTGCTTGGTATGGATAGTAGCAGAATCTAACTCACACTACTTTAAGCACAAAAACGCATTTATTTGAACTATATTAGGGTATCTCTGGAAGCCAAGGGCAGCTTTCTGGACTGGAACCAGATTCCCTGTGTCATGTCTCCACCTTTCCCTGCATCTACTTCTTTCTCCTTTATACAGATTTGCCTTTTCAACTTCTCTGTACACACAAGCAGAAGTGTTCTGGCCACTGTAAAGTACCCGCATTTGTACCTTCTGTATCCTAGAGCCTGTGTTAGACTGGCTTGTTCTCATCCCAGGATTTGGAAAGAAAATGTAACGAGCCTGCTGTGAGCCAGGTGCCTCGTGGCTGTTGAGTCAGCTTTGACCAGGCAACTGCATCATTAGTACAGATGTGCCTAGATCAGGACAAGGAGTTGTGAGTTAGACAGATGTCCTGAAAAGTTTCTGAATCCTTTTATGCTACTTAATTGTTTGCTAGAAAGAGTGTGTCCATTTTTAAAGGAGAAATAATTTATACACAGGCTGGAATTCTCAAGCTTGAGCAATCCGCTGTTTTGGTAAATGTGTACTGAGAACCTCCTGTGTGCCAGGCACTCTTCTAGATGAGGAACTTACTTCAGTCCTACAAGACTAAGTTCCTACAGTTTTTGGTTGTTAAGGTTGGTGCACTTTGAACTGACCTTCCAAATACCTTCTTTTAGTTTTAATCAGGTTTCATTTTACCAGTAATTTAACATAGGTAGGTCAGGTATAAAAAGGAAACACCTGTAATGTTTCCTCTGTTGGTTGTTTCCATTTGTTTTTTCTAGGTACATTGTTGGACGTTGTGAGGCTGTGCTGATTGACACCTTAGAATACGCACAGTTCAGCCTTCCTCCCCTCTTATTGCTGTGGCAGGACAGCTGTAGAGTGTGCAGCTGTTCTGGCTGTGGCTCTCCGGTTTCTGTTTCCTGCAGATTTAGGTGAGATCCTTCACATGTTAGCAAGACTTGTTATAGGTGAGACGTTAGGAGGCCAGAGTTCTTCTCGAGGTTGGAACATTAACTGACAGAAAAACCTTTGTAAAGTAGGAAAAGGGCTATGTTTTGAATTTCCATCAAACAGGGATTGAACTTTTTTTCCTCTGATCATGTTTTGTACCTGTCAGTCAGGTTAGCAGTTTAGTTACCTAGTGACAAACTTGAAAATGTTCTGTGCAGGACTGAAATTTTAGAGGGGAAGTCCGTTAAACATATTTTTATACTTTGCTCCTCTGAGTCTGCTCGTATAGGAATTTGGTGATGCACTTTATGTTAGATCTCCTTCTTTGGAGGTCTGATCTCAATTCGGTAGGTCCTGCTTTAAGTGAGTTAGGCGAGGTCTAGAGTAGCCTGCTGCCGGTGGGCACTTACGAAACCCCTTGCTGCTGCTCGAGTTAGCTTTTCAGCTGATTTTACTTATTTTAATCTGAGTCATTATGAGTAACATTTTTAAAGAGGTACCAACCCTTCTCTTGCTCCTCCTTCCTCCCTCCACTCAGAATACAAAATGCAGAGAACAAAGGGTACAAGTTTTCTTACATAACTCAAAAGAAATATCATTCTGTTCTGCAGTTTCTAAACCAGCCTGGATTCACTGGGAAAATTAAATCCTAATGCTCTTGGCATCCATTATATGTATTGAATTAACATTCCTGTGCATCTGGAATGATAATTGAGAAAATTGTCACTGAAGTAGGTTTGTGTTCTGGGATTCAGATGAAGAATTCTGGTTGAGAAAGACTGATAAGGAAGCTCTCTCTGGAAAACTCACACACACTCAGGAGAGCTGGGTGAGTGTGTTGATAGGGTGACTGCTTTGTTGTTCCAGAATGGGAAATAAAAATGTAGACATTAATGGCCCACTGGATGATCCAGGAAAAAGAACTGTTCTGCTGTTTGTTTCCTTTAATAAACGAGAATTTTTTGGGGAAAACCCTAATTACAGTTTTTTAAAATGTAAAATTAGATTAATGCCAATAATATTTTTACATCTTAACATTGTGAGTTGTTTTAGTACTTCAGTCATCTTGATTTTTAAACTATGTTTAAAGCAAATAGAACCAATTATCTTTATAAGCTGTACTACTTGATTCTTTTTAGAATAAGTAAAAAGTCCCTTAGTCTACTATTTGTGCTGATAAATAGTCTAACTGTTTTATGGAACTGAGTCCTGGGAAGGAGGACAGCACTGTTCACTAAAAGTATCAGGATTCTTACAAAGCAGGAAGATTCTATAGGTAATCTTAAAGTTTCCATCTTGAAAGGGCTTGTAAATAGGAACACCTGTGAACACTATACTACGTATCTGCAACTAAATCCTGATTCATTGAGAGAACTGTTACTGGTGAAATAAATTTGGAGGTGAAATATGTGGCATAAACAATAGAAATGACATGTCCATCCTAAACAAGGTTGGATTCTTACTAACAAAGTTGTGAAATTTCCTCGCGCTGTAGCCCAAGCTGGCCTTGAACTCACAACGCTCCTCCTACCTCAGCCTCCCGAGTACTGGGATTAAAGGC
>RJWM01000402.1:0-117565 GCA_004363535.1 Dasyprocta punctata | reverse complement strand
GAAATAATTTGAGTTATCCTTGTCAAGCTAGCTGTCCACTTAGCCTAAGCCAAAGAAAATGCTTTTTTTTGTTAACTTAGGTGCCAGGTATCTTACAGATATCAGCTTTGTTGGGAAAGGCTTAAATAAAAAACACAATTGCTAACTTTTTTTTTTTTTGAGGCAGAGTTTCAGTATGCAATTCAGGCTGACCTTGAACTCACTTTGTAGCCCAGGCTGGCCTCAGCCCCCAGAGTTCTGGGATTACAGGTGTGCCACCACACCTGACAAAATTACCAACATTAATGCCTAATTTTTAAAAATTTTAAATAATTCTGTTTTCTTCTTGCAAGAACTCAAAATCCAAGGCATTCAGTTATATAAAGGGCCATCTTGTTACCTTAGTCTAAGTAGCAAGGAACATACAGCCTTATTTTACAAAAATAATTTACATGGAAAACTTGTAAGGTATCACACAAGCCATAAAGACAAGAATATTTTAAATTCCAAGACTGTGAGTACAAGGTGCATTGCAGAGCCTCCTGGTGGCAGCAGTTCTTTGTTGCCAGTGTCCTCATTCTAAACACCTGCTGAATGAGAACTGACTCTTTCATGGGTGGGGAGGGTACACTGATTCTTAGTTAGCAAAGCGAAGGTATTCTACCTGCCATTATCCTTTTCAGGCATTTGCTACACAACCTCTGAGTAAAATACTGTACTGTGTTGAACATTTCCAAATTCTGATTTTGAACTCTTCCATTATATTTTAGATGGATCTAGTAGTTAACTTTACAAATTCCTTACAGGCGAATTAGGGAGTTTGGTTGACAGTTGTAAGGGGGTATTTTGTATAGCAGATTCCTTGACTCCTTCTGCCTCTCTATGCCTGACAGTCTGTGAGGATGAAACATACAGAACTGGTGACAAATTTATTTGATCTCAGTTGTTCAGAAGACCCACTAATGAAGGAGTGAATGACTGCTGCAGGGAGTTGGAAAGGCCGGTGGCAAGAAACCTGTGACCCAGCCTCTGCATAACGACAGAAGTGCTCTAGAGCTGGCTCACTGGCTCTGAATGCCTGTGGTAGCCAGTATGTTGCTATCTGGGGAGTTTATGCACAACTCCCATCAGTTGTGAATGGCTACCAAGAGTGAGTTATATTTGTCCCCAAATCCATTTATGCTACTTGTTTTTGTTATTGTAATTAGGTATTGTAATTAGCTATTACTTAGCCAATGACTTATGAAAAACCAAGTTGTTCCCATGAAAACCAAGTTTAATGCATTGGAAAGAGTTGATAAAAAATTACTTAAAAATTGCTGGTCAGTTACAATTGGGTAAGACTCCTGTAACAGGATGGGATAAATTATTAATGTGTAGAAAGAGTCTACTTTCACATTTACTTCAAAGTATCCTAAATTCTCACAATTTAAAAATTCTCACCACAAGTTGGGCAAGTTAATTTTAGCTAAAGTTGTTTGATATTGCCCAAACTAAAATCTGATAAACTTCAAACCAATTTGACATTGCATTTTTATTCCTGAATCGTGGGGACAAATCTGTGTTAGTCAGAGTTAATGATTTATTTGAATCTTGCTTGATTCAAGAATTGTCATATTAATACTCTAGCATTTAATTTTTCCTGTTAGAAAAAAAAATTTTTTTAAATGAGTTGGCCTGGGTATGGTGGCACATGCCATGTAATCCTAACACTCAGGAGAGGGTTAAGCAGGAGGGTCACATAACCTGTAGGCTACATGAAGAGTTCAAGGTCAGCAAGTCCCTGTCTCAGACCAAAACAAAAAATAAAGAACAGTTATACCTCCATACTCATTGTTGATTTGTCCTGAAACTTGTGGCAGGTGCTGAAATTCATCCGTACAAAACAAATTTTTCCTGTAAAAAATAATGTAATTAGAAGTAATTTACAGAAGTTTTCCAGAGCATTCACATTTTACTGGGCCAATATAAGCCTTTTAGGCTTAGTGGTATCATTCTTAATCTTTTTGCTACCTGTGATTAGCACTTAAAAGTGCACAAAATTATGAGACAGTAAGAACAAATCTGTGGGGGTTCAGCACTGTTGGGGAGCTACCAGGAGACTGATGCAAGTACCAAGTGCTGAAACGTTTTTTCTTGTCAACCTATGATGAGTACTGTGTTTGATGAGTTCTAAAACAGATGAGTAACAAAATATAACTGTAAAATAAACCAAAAGATGAGAGTTGATTAGGGTTTTTTGAGTACAGTTAGACATATGCAACTTTAACCAATGTGTTTTAACTTCCAGAAATATTTTAGCAGGCCAGAAACTTGAAGAAAAGAAGCACATATTTTGTTTGCTTAAGAATATTAATGTTCAACTTATATGAAAACACTGGTTAAGGTTAGGAAATGCTGAGCTCTGTGGGGTTCTTTTTACTGATCTGGCCTGTAGTTATAACTATATAATGAACAAAGACTAACTGATATCAAAGGTATTAACAACCTCTTGAAATAAAATCTCGTAAGAATAATTTCATTCATACTTAGGCCTAGAAGTTGAAAATGTAGTACATTGCATTATTTTTTCTCTGGCTCTTGTGAAATATAATTCTATGTCTTTTGCTATTTTCAGACTTGTATCACTCAAAGACTAGAAGTTAGTACTTTTAGGATTTTTGTTTCAGTAATCCTTTTGTTGGTATTTTGTAGATGGTACATATAGTATAGAAGGTTTTTGATTCTGGTATCAATGAGAGATGTGATCTAATGTTCTGTGAAGCCAAATATTTATTAGGAAACTAAAATTCCAAAGTATATATAATATTTAATTACGAATTTTGAATTGAAAATGTAATAATAGTTAAGATCTGCCTTTAGAGTAATACTTTGGGATTGCACATATTAGTTGAGGCAAGGGCATAGCTCTGTTGTAAAGCTTCTTTTTATCCCTGATTTGCCTTCATGTGAGTATTCCTTTACCTTGTCTCCTAGCACATGTGTGTATGCATGGACATAAGCACACCTTTTGAAGGTAGAATAGTTTATTTTCCTTTTCTGTGATCTCTTTACTTATCCATCGTAGGTAAACATGGTAATATGGCTTGGGCAGAGATGTCCAGGAGGGTGAAAAAGTCTCGCTAACTGAAAGTAAAAGGAAAAATACTTGAAGGTTTACTAGGTGATTAACTGCTTTGATAAAGATTTTAGAGGCACCACCAGGGCAAATGATGAGAAAACTGGTGGAAATAGAATGTTATCGTATCAGCACTAGCAGCTAGGAACAATTTAGCCCCATGAATATCTTATTTCTTCTATCCCTACCTTCTGTTAGTTAAAGCATCAGTGCCCCCTGTGTAGTAGTTTTCAATTCTGTAAATAAACATGGGTTTTTTTTTTTTTTTTTTTTTTTTTTTTTTTTTTTTTTTTTTTTTTTTTTTTTTTTTTTTTTTTTTTTTTTTTTTTTTTTTTTTTTTTTTTTTTGCTTCTCAGTGTTCAGAAAAACTAATAGTGAGTTAAGTGACTAGTCCAAGGTCACTTTTGGCTATCATATCAGTGAAGACTCTTGTAACTTCTGGCAATAGAAACTCATCATAAAGTTGTTTGGGCAAAAGGAATTTATTGGCTTATGTAACTGATAAGTTCCAGGATGTAGCATAAATGGATTTAGGGGCTGTGTTTTAGGATAGTTTCTTCTTTGGACTTTGCTCGCATACAGATTGCCCTGTACTGGCAGAGGCTCCCTCTACCAGTTTTATCAACTCCAGTGAAGAGAAAAGTTTTCTCCTCTGAAAGTGCTAGCATAAGACATAGGCATGACTTTCCAGTCTGCTCTCGAACCAAACGTTCTTCATTGTGGCTCTGGAACTGGCATCCCCTCATTTGTTAGACTGGGTTACATGCCACTTGTGAAGCATCTGTGCTTTGACTGTTGACTATTCTGCTGACTGTTACCATAAATAATGGTATCCATTGACTTCTGATGTCCACTGAAAGTTACCTTAGTTCTGTAATTGTAGTAGTTTGAAGTATATACGGAAAGAAGGAGACTTGACAGGCAAGCTGTCTTTGGATTGTTTATGTATTCCAGTATTATAAGAAGGTTCTGACTTCTGGACAGGATTTTTCTCCCAGTTCACCTTCCCTTCTCCTGCATGCTTCTTCACTCCCCATCCCCTCCCCTTTCCCTTTTTTTTTTTTTTTTTTTTTTTTTTGTTACCAGGGAATCAAACTCTTGACCTTGCATTTGCCAGGCTGGCGCTTATGCCACTGAGCTAAATCCCCTGCCCCTTTCCTTTCTGTTTCTTGGCCTAAGTCCATTGCTTCATCATTAGTCCAGGTGGGGCCTCTGAAATCTTTTATCAAAGCAGTTAATCACTTAGTAAATCTTTTTGAGTATTTTTTCCTTTTAACTTCAGTTAACAAGGCTTTTTCTGCCCAAGCTGTCTTACCATGCTCACCATGATAAGCAAAAGGATCACAGGAAAGGAAAATTAACCGTACTTCTTCCAGTTTCTTTCCCTGTGGAAACAGGACCTGAACAGTTTCCTTACTTCCCTGAGTTGAAGCATAATGACCATTTTTTTCCTTCAAGGAGAGTACCACAGTTGTCTATTGACATGCTTAAGAACATAAGGTAAGTGAGAACTCAAGTTTTCCTTGTGTGGACAGGAAGTCTTGTCTCTCTTTAAGACAGAGTCAGAGTACTCGGTCGCAGATTTCCTTGGTCAGCTTTAATTTGAGTTTATCTGGAAGCCCAAGAAGCAGCCCATGCACTAGAAATGTGGGCTTAGGTGCTTCTTGTAAACCCTTTTGTGCGCAAGATGGCCACAAGAATGGAGGCAGGAGGTAATGTTAAATGTTCTGGTTTTCATTCCAGCTGTCACCAGAATAAAAATGACCTAACTGTATTTTGGGCCTCCAGGCAGTACTGAAATGACATGCCACCTGCTGACCTAATCCATTTCATTTCTGGTACTAGGATAGCCAAAGCAATTTGCTCAATTTGCAATTGACTGTTTACTCTGTAAAGCAGCAATGATTAGATCTAGTATAAGAAATCATAAACTTTATTTATCACAAATTAAAACTTTAAAGGTAGAAAGTTATCTTTTCTGGAAGAAGTCATTTAAATGTGGTGTATTTCACCTCGGAGACTAACTATGCTTTTAGAAAGCTACTTTTTGCTGCTGTTCCCCAGGAAGGATTACAATCTGCTGATGAAATTTGAGATAACAGAAGTGTTTCTCAGCAGCAGCTGAATGGAGCAGAGAACTAGGAGACTGCTATATTTATCTTTAGGTAAATTTTGCAATTTACTAGAAGAAAATCTGTATAGCATTCAAGCAGATTAACTCCTGTTAATCCAGCAGCTGCTTGTCTGGCAAATAACAGACAGGATGCATACAGCTGTAGTCCTCTGCATACACTCAGGTGCCGGACATACTGTCTTTGTCTCAAGCTGTGTCAAGAGCCACATATGCTAATGGGTTTCTTCGTCAGTTTTAATTTTAAAAAATCATATTCGATTTTTTCTCTTCTCCATCAAAGTGAAGTACTGTAATTAAAACTTGTAAATTACAGTTTTAGAAGCTTGGACTGTGGTCTTGAACATTATGTTTAACAGTTATGTACAGTACTGCAATTGATGAATTAGAATTATAGAAGCACCTACTTCATTCTCCTCCCAGAGATCCTTCCATTAGTAACATGCTGGCAGAATTAAGGTGTCTGCTTCCAGTTCAGCCCTCTTTTATTTCTTGTTGCCTTCTGCGATTCCACAGCTATGGAATTTGCTTCCCTGCATGGGCTGCTCAGAAGCCAGCTCTCCTGCTTTCCCCAACACGCTCACAGTCAGCAGAACAGGGAAATCACACTGATCAGCACACCACTCAGTTGATCAAAGGAAGCCAGGCACTTTTCTTCAACAAGCCCCAGCAGTATTAGTCACTACGCCTCCTCCTGCCGTGAGCAAGGCCACTGGAATGCTGCTGGCAACATCAGTCTGTGTGTAAAAAGCTGCTGTGTTCCCTTTGCATTGGCATTGGCCTAGGCCAAAGGGGTTAGGAAAGGAGGAAAGTGTCCCAACGGTCAGTATTTCTCCTTTATAAAACTGGATGTGAAGCATTTCTCTCATGCAATCCCTACTGGCAATCCCTAACTCTGCTGGGGAAAGACTTGATCATTTTCTTTTAATTGCACGAGAACAGAGCCCCTCAGCAAATTGAACATGTGGTGACTACGTGAAATATATTGCAGAAGATGATCTTACTTTGAGTTAATCACAGGTCTGACAAGTCTATAAAATTAAAATAAGCCACATCTTTTAGTATTTGAACCTCTTGATTTGGTTGCTTTTTCCTGTTTGCTGGCCAGTCTTACATGTTGTTTTACGGGGAATCTATGGGTCTCAGTGCTGTTTTGTTGAATCTAGATAGCAGTTTGCTATTTGTGGCTCTTTCGAGTATATAACTCCCTTGCTTATAAGCAGTTGGCATTTCAGTACAGTTTACAGCATGGAATGTGGAAGGGACCCCCTGAGTAGGACAGTGGCTGCTCTTTGTCACTTGCAGCTGTGTTTGCAAGGGAGCATGCTGGCAACCAGCAAGAAGAGTGCTGTGACAGGTGGGAAGAGCAAAAGCAGAAATATGCTTCTCTTTTCTCTTATCTTTCTATTCCCTTCTTCCCCCCACCCCATCCTACCTGACCTTCTGTTTTTCTTCTCTTCCCCTTTTAGAAGCCATCTGTTTCCCTTTACTCATTCTGTGTGGCTTGCAGATGCCACCATACAGGAATACACTGTACTGGAGCTAGCCTGTGCTTGACCTGTGCAGATCATATGCATTTGGGCTGGGCTCAGCTGGTGCCCCAGAGAGAATGGTGAGGGCTAAGCACGTAAGGTTTCCCAAGTTTCACACAGCAGTTCTAGAGACACAAAAGGACAACATAGATTACTACATGGATCTGAGAAGCGATAAAGCAATTGTGGCGAACCTGTGGCATGCAAGCCTCAGCAGGCTGTTGGTATCATGGAAAGCTCTAAAAGGTTTGCCATCACGTATGATAGAGGAGTTTCAAAAGCCTGCCTCTGTGAGTTCTGTGTTACTCTACTTTCTATTAGAGATAGAAGCAACATTTGTCTTTGTCTAAAAAGCTGCTTACAGTGCTTGGGTCTGGGCCTAACCAAGGGGATAGAGAAGGAGAAAAATTCCCAGGAGCCTTATCTCCACCCTTTTAAAAATTGTTGTGAAGCATTGTCATTCCTATTGTCACTAAAACTATTTGTCAGTAACCTAAGTTGTCATTCTGTGGAACTGGTTTAGCTATTCCCTGGATAAGGACTCAGTTAGTGATGTCCCTTGTATACTCTCCTTTAGTTATCTCCTCCAGGATTGCTGGTAGAATCGTAAAATGATATAGCCACTTGGAAAACACCCTGGCAGTTTCTCAGAATATTAAGCATGGGGTTACCATGTGATTCAGCAATTTCATTCCTCGAAAGGTACCCAAAAGGAATGGAAATACATATTTAGACAAAAATTTCTACATAAATGTTTATGTAGCAGCATTATCTGTAATAGCCAAAAAGTGGAAACAAACTGTTAACTGATTGATGATTAAGTAAATTGTGGTATATCCATGCAATAGGATTTGCTTGGCAGTTAAAAGGAATGAAGTACTGTTACTTTCTGCAAAATGGATGAATCTTGAAAGTGTCGTACTAAGTGAAACAAGCCAGTCATAAAATCCCACATATTATATAATTGTATTTATATTAAGTGTCTAGAATATACAAATCCATAGAGATAGAAAGTTGATTAGTGATTGTCCAGGGCATGGAACTATGTGTATGTAGGATAGGGGGATGTAACTGGGACAACTGCTAATGTGCTCAGAGTTTTTCTTATGGGGCAAAGAACAACATTCTCTTTATTTGCAGTTGAAGTTGTGAGTATCCACATCTGTAAATATGCCAAAAAACATTTAATTCTATACTTTAAATGAGTAGATTTGTGATATGTGAATTATTACTGTTTGTTTATTATTTTTTTCTTAAGGCAGGGTTTCACTGTGTAGTTCAAGCTATCTTCAAACCCACTTTGTAGCCCAAGCTGTCCTTGAATTCATGATCCTCTTGCCTCATCCTCCCCAGTGCTAGGATTACAGGTGTGTGCCACCATGCCCAGCAAATTGTTTCTAATACAGCATCCGTGTGTGTGTGTGTGTGTGTGTGTGTGTGTGTGTGTGTGTGTATGTCTGTGTATGGTGTGCTGAGGACTGGAACCAGGGCCTGCACACTGTGAGCTACATTCCCAAGCCTTTTCATTCTTACGACAGGATCCTCCTGCCTCAGCCTCCCAGAATGAGATCATAAGCCTGTCCACCACTCATGCCTAATGAAGCCGTTTAAAAATAGCCTACTTCATTTGGTCTGAGGGTACTGAATTATCTTTCCTGAAGATGCAGAGGCTAGAAGAATCTGTATTCTTAATGACACCAACACTACCATCATCATTACCATTACCATCACCACCACCACCACCATCATCATCCTCATCATGGCACTTGTGCCACTTGTGCCCAGCTTCCACATGCATCTATTTTTTTTTAAATGATTTGAATTTTACATTTATTTATTTATTTTTATTTTGAGACAGGGTCTTGCTATACAGTTCAGGCTGGCCTTGGGCTCACTTTGTAGCCCAGGCTGGTCTCAGACTTGCAACGATCCTCCTGCCTCAACCTCCCAAGTGCTGGGATTACAGGAGCACTTGTTTCTATTGATCCCCCTCTACTCCACTGTGTGGATGAAACTGATATACACAAAGAAAAAGTCAAGTCTCAAGATTACACAACCAATAAATGTTAGGACAAGTACTTAACCTTAGACTTTCTCATTGCCAGTCACTGCCTTTTTGTCAGAGCCATGCTAGAAGTAATGATGACCCTTGACGTTTGTTAGCCTAAATTATCTTGAATATGACTAGAAAAGTCATTTACCTTCTCAGTCCTGCTATCCTTATCTGGAAAGTACAGATAATAATGCTTCTCACCTCAAAAGTCACTTTCTTCTTCTTTTAGTTCTTTATGTAGAAGTAGGAGTTAAGAATGTTTCCTACCTCAGGGACATATAATAAGGACTAATAAAAGACAATTATAAAACATCTTGCCAGGCTATAAAAATGCTTGACAATAAACCATCAAGGAAAATTGTTTTTTCTCTTTCTTTTATATTGTTCAACCTCATAACCTCAGCAGGATGTAATAATAACTACTTATATCACTTTTCTCTAAGGAGTTCAGAGCACTTTACAGACATTATCAAATTAATCCTGCCTGCCTCCCTGTGAGTTACATAGAGAACTGGTATCAGAGGAGCTAGAATGAAGTAACTTGCCTGAAGCCTTACTCTCAAGCTGGGTCTACACTATACCAATCGCTCATTTATTTGTCCCTCATGATATTTATTTGGTAAGTTACATTTATTTTCGATGATCTTGTCACTTGTTAAACATGAAAAAATGCTTGAATAGTCCTTCTGAATCACGTTAGATTTGTTTAAACTTTATAGAGGATAAAGCTGTTTGTTTTGACCTGGCTGTGTCATCCTCAGTTCAGGCTAGAAAGCAGCTTGGGACTCCTGAATACACATTTTTGATGTGAACATTCACTATGGGAAGCAGTGCCAACTGTGTGTCCTGCTGTGTAGAGAGGAGAAATTCTTGACGAGTGGTTGGAAACGCCTCTCGTTTGTCCGTACACTCTTCACAGAGTGAAGGCAGACTTCCTTCCAAGTGGTTGAGTTTTACAGTTTGTTTACATGTAGGAAGCTCACGTACCATCTGGGTAATGACCTATATCTTCACTACCACCATCATCATTTAACATTATTTTATGTTCTGGCTTAATCCCATTACCAATCCTTTGGGCAGAGAATGTATGTAAGGCAAATGTGTAAAATGATTAGAAAGGTCTCTGGGAGATCGCCTTAGAGTGGCTTCTATTAACCCACTGGAAAACAGAGTGAAGCCTGCCCCCACACTGGAAAATATTGTTTCTATCTTTTCTTTTGCCTTGTGTTTAAAAGAAGATCTAGTTTCTTGCTGAGGCTGTCCTGGCAAGGTTTGCTGGTTTGGGTTTATTTTTTGGTTTCACTTTTGCCATATTGCTCTTTATCTTGCTTGATGAGGTAGCACTACCCCCTACTCCATAGTGGGTTTCCCTTGCATATTAGCCTTGTTGGTGTGCTGCCCCGTAAGAGAGAGGGCCCAATGCTACTGGCACTGTCCTGTGTACAGTTAATTAAACTGCTTGGATTTCTGCTGCTGTTCACTGATGTGTGTGAATTGAATGAAGCACATGTACATAAGCTCAGGCGAACTCATGGAAACAACCCTGAAAATAGCAAAAGATGGGGTTGGGGTAAAACCTTCAGCTTTTAAATAAGCTTGGTAATCTGGGTAGCTGAATGCCAGAGCTCACAAAGCTGAGAATTGCATTTCTGAAGATAAGACAGGCCCTTTTTGTGTTTTTATCTTTTCCTCCCAAAATGTATTGAGTTTTAATATGGTGCTTTATCTCTGTAAGCAAGAAAACAGAGCCAGTGGTGAACTCCTGAGCCATTGGGGTCAACCCAAAGAGGAGTTTCTCCTGATTTCTCTGGTGACTGCATCCCAAGGTGAACCATATTCTGAGTCTTCTTCCTAAGACATTTGGCTGCTACATTATCCTGATTGCAGTGCGAGGAGTTAAGGAACTCATAGGAGGCGTTTCTACAAATCCAGTAACTTTCATGTTCTAGAGAACAAGTAGTGATTTTCTTTGAAATTAGAGTTTTGCTTTTTTTTATTAAAATGTTTAGAGAAAGAACTCTTGATTTATAGTTTTCTTTTAAAAAATACTTCGTAGTAGCCAGGTGTGGTAGCACGCACTTGTAATCCCAGCATCTGGGAGGTTGAGGCAGAAGGATCACTGAGTTTGAGGCCAGCCCTACTCCAAAGTGAGACCCTGTGTCAAAAAAACCCAAAATAAATACTTTGTAGTACAAGAGACATTATGGTAGCCAAAATAAATAAATAAATAAATAAATAAATTTTGTAGTGCTTTGAATCCTTGTGATTCTATTTACTAAGATTAAAACATAAAATGCTCTGATTTTTTTTTTTTTTTATACTCATCTTGCTTACTTGGGCAGAATATAGCAAGTAATTAGGCCACTGTGATAGTAGAGTCTTAAAAACATATCAGCTCCTGGTTCAGGCAGCCACTCTTCTTTCTCCACTTATCCTGTCCATGTAAAACCCGTACATAGCCAGGAAGTGTTTTTCCACCCCTCCTCTGTGTTAATATTTGGTACAGCCACATGTGCTAATGCTTATGATATTTAGTAGCGAGAAACAGCTACACATAGCAGAATAGGACACTGCATAATGAAGAGTTAGCATGTGGTACAAATAATGAGAGAGACAGGAAGGGTTGGGAACCCAGGTGGGACCTGACCCAGAGGCAGAAAGATGGACATGTTCTGAGTCAGAGGAGTCCCACGAGCCAAGCAAGGCAGGGATGTAGGAATGAATGTGCTAAAGAAGGAAAAACATAAAAACTGCTGTGTGCTAATAGAAGTATTAGTAAAGAAATAAACATAGCCTTGAATTGTTGGTGGAGCATGGTACTGGAATGCTTTACATGACCACCCTGTCCCTGCCTCTAAGGAGACTTGTTTTGAAAGCTTCCATTAGTGCCTATCATTTGAATAAAATTCTTTAGCATTTGAAGACATGAGTTTGTATATGGAGAAAATAAGGTTTCCTTGGCCTGTTTGCTTTGTATATGTGTGTTTTGGCTAAAACAGTGTGTAGGTTCAAGGAATTAAATCAGTTATTTTATTGAAGGATGTCAGGTCTTAAGAGAGCACAGATTTTTTTCTTTAAACACAATTTTCTTTCCTAATTGTGAAATGTTAGCCTGTTTGCTTATAAATAAAAATGTTTAAAGTTTAATGTTGGAAAGAGTTTGGATAGCTACTGCAGAAACAATGTTGATCTGTAACATTGCTTCTTAATTTAGGGTTGCCTGAAGCAGTAAGAGTAATCCTGCATTTACCTATGGTGAGGTTATACGGACTGTTACTTAGAAATGTTTGTTTGGGAAAAAAAATATGAGAGAGATTCAAATGGAGGTAGTGAGAGAGAGGAGGGGTGGTTGGGAGTTTCTGTTAGGAATTATAACGACTTTAATCCCAGCACTCGGGAGGCTGAGGTAGGAGGAGCGTTGTGAGTTTGAGGCCGGCTTGGGCTACAACGCGAGTGCAAGGCCGGCCTGAGCTACACAGTGCGACCCTGCCTCAAAAAACCAGGGCTGGGAGTTTGGCTCAGTGACTTAAGCACCTGTCTGACAGGTGCAAGGTTGTGAGTTCAATCCCCAGTGCCGCAAAAAAAAAAAAAAAAAAAGTTATAAGGAGCTGGATGTGATGGCACACGTCTGTAATCCTAGCGCTTGGGAGGCTGAGGCAGGAGGATCGTTGTGAGTTCAAGACCAGCCTGGGCTACAAAGTGAGTTCAAGGCCAGCCTGAACTGCATAGTGAGACCCTGTCTCAAAAAATGCGGTTTGGGATTTAGCTTAGTGGCTTAAGCGCCTGCCTGACAGGCGTGAGGTGGTGAGTTTGATTCTTGGTACCCAAAAAAAAAAAAAAAAAAAGGAAGTTATAATTATATATTTGAATAGGATCATATGACCCTAAAATTTCCAATTGTATCTTTTACCTTAGTATGAATTTTTCTGATGCTTATTTTTCTACTCCTTTAAGGTACACTTTGGTTTAATAATGTATTCTTAGTAAAACTTACTGAGTGCCAATAAGTGTACTGAATAGTAGCAGTGTGATTTCCAGTTTGTTCACCTGTATCTTGTGTTCTGTTGATAGTTGCTATTATTTGTCTCATTTTAAAACAGCAGTGCTCAGGTTGAATTTTGATTCCAGTCAATTTTATTATGATGGGTTTACTATCTTCTGAAATGTGGTACTCTTCTAATGCATTGTTACTATACAAAGAAAGTAAAAATAAATTTATAGCTGTTAACCAAAATTCTAACCTTCCTTCAGTTTGCTTGATTTACTACAAATTAAATTATATTGGCCTGATACAAATCATTAAGTATATAATTAAAAAAAGGTATATAATTCAGAGCTACTGCCAGGATCTGTCTTTTACCGTTGCTACTTTCATATTCAAATGTGGAACCTCAGATCAGAAAGGCAGCGAAATGATTAGAAACTGCCCTTCCAGCTTGCTTCCTAAGCAAGCCTTGATTTCCATGTTGGTGTGTGACAGTGGGATCCTTTCAGCTTTGGGCCTGAGATATGCACATTGCATTCAGGATGGAGTGTTTGCTCCTTGACTTGTCTGCCTGATTTAAATATTCATGCTTCACCAAAAGGAAAAAGCTGCTGACTTCTAAAAGTGGGTCAGTTTTTTTTTAATGGCCCTTTTGGCACTTTGTAATGTGTTAATACTGCCTTAGAGATAGGGAATAGTTTGGCAGAGCTCATTTTTATCACTTCAGGGGCCAAAGCTTCACCACACTGGTGGAAGAAGAGAGCATTGCAGATATTAATAACTAATAGACTATGATATGGGGTTCATCTACCTGTCTGTTTGCTTTCCTGGGTGTAGAATCTTACATATTAATCAGAAAGGATTAATTTCAGAAAAACCTTTTATGTAGAGGTGAATGAGAAATGATTATGTGAGTAAACCAGAGTAGCCTGTATTTTCAGATACATCATATTTCAAAAGAAAGTCTACAGTTGCATAAATTTGTTTTATTTCTCTGTTTGGACATGATAACTTATTTTTGTTTTGTTTTGCTTTGTTTTTTGAGACAGAGTCTTACTATGTAGTTTAGTCTGGCCTCAAACTCGCCTCCTATCGTAGCCTCCCGAGTGCTGGGATTACAGGTGTACACCACCACACCTGGTCTGGACATTATAACTTTTGAAAGCAGTCTTTGGGTAGTATGGGGTCAGTCTTACTCTTACATCATTTATTTCAGCTTACTGATTAAAGTATACTTTATGTTCATTGAGTTTTTTTTAATATCTAAGGGACCCAAGTGGTATTAAAACATGTATCTTTTTTAATCCTTTCAGAATTAAAATTGTAAATAGCATGTGTGGAAAGGAGGACTAGGACAGTAAGATGAGGAAAAGAGGAGGGCTAGAGTAGTGTGCGGTGTTATGTAATTAGAGAGGTCCTGGGACCTTGGTTACCATGAGTCTTAGTCCATGTGGGTTGCTATAATGAAACACCTGAGGCTGAGTAATTTATGTATAATGGAAGTTTCTTGCTCATAGTTCTGTAGGCTGGGAAATCCCAAGACAAGCCACCATAGATCTGGTGTCTGCTGAGGGTTTGTCCTCTGCTTCGTAGATCATCAGCAGAAGGAGCACATGTGCTTCCTCAGGCCTCTTTTCTAAGGGTACTAATCCTGGTCATGAGGGTGAGTCCTCACCACCTAGTTGCCTCCTAAAAACCTCTTAAAATCTTGCAGGGATGCATCATTCATGGCATCCATGTCTTGGAGAACAAAGGTGAGATTAAGAGAGTAAAGGTTTCATGTCTAGGATAAATGTTACCTATTTCACCAGTCTCTTTCTTCAGTTCTCCAGAATTTACAAAAATAACCAGTGGCTTCGGTCCAGTCTTACAGTATATGCATGGCCCACCCTCTGCCTAAGCCTACATCAACTCAAGGGGTGCCGGACTGTCCCGGGGCTGGGCCGATTGTACAGATCAACACAGCTGCTTCTGTGATCCTCTTGATAGTGTTAATTTGCAGCTCCCAGTTTAAAATGATCAAAGACCTGTCCAGTGATCTAAAAGTTTACTCAGATAGTCTTAAATATCTGGAATATGCCCTCTGGAGGGATATGTTTGGTCGTGTGGCTCTCCACTGGTCCAAGATGCACTTGCTTTTATCAAAATGATATGTACTATATTAACTTGCCTGGCACCCCAAAAAATAACCAGAATATGATTGAACTAGTGCTTCTGAAGAATTAAAGTTTGCCTTGCTTTAGACACTAGTTACATTTTTAGGGGATTGTTTTGTAAATCTCAAATCATATTAAGTATAGTAGGGAAGCTGTCATTTTAATAGTTGAGACATACAGGATTTATTAGGTGAATATATTAGATGCATCTGTTTCTCTAGGGTTTCATACTGTAGAATTTTAAGAAATTCTGGGCCATATCTTTCGATAAGATATAGAATCCTTTTGTAATAGAAGTTCCTACTAATGAAGTATTTAAAGACTACATGCCATGGTGCCATGTTGTCCACACTAAGATGGTTCATGAAAGGGGGAAAAAAATGTACAGTTCAGGGGAGGGTGGAAAGATGATTAATTCTTCAGAAAAATCACTATACGATTCTTTGAACTTTTTTGTGTGTTTGAAATTTTACAAAAGAAAGGGTCACAAAAATAAAAAAAAGGATGCTTCCTAGCTTATTTAAATCTGGGTCTACACTATAAAGCAGCCAATTGAATAGCTCTTATGCCTCTGGAATCCTAGCATGGATCCTTCACTCAGTAGATCACACCAACCCACAAGCAAGCAAGTAATCCTGGCCTGCCTGTAACTGAAACCAAGGTGAAGAGATTGCTGATGTTCAGATTAGCACTTCAGTTATTAATCTCAATATAAATTTAACCCAGATGGCTGAAAAATTAACTAATTTTCTGTGTGTTTACTAGCATATGACAAAGAATGCTACTGCTCAAAAGAAACAACCACAACATTCAAATCTCTGTTGACACAGTAATTTTCCTAAACATCCTCAGTGTTTCTAAGGCCCCTTTTTGTGTATTTGTTAATGACTTGTCTTTTCCTTTCTTTTGTTTTTTAATGACATATTATTCTAACTTCTAAAAAGCATTTTTGTATATATTAAGAGAATTCAGGGTTCTGTTACTGTTGTTTTGTTTTTGGTGCTGGACACTGAACTCAGGGCCCTATGTTTGCTAAGAACACCTTCTGCCACAGAGCTACACCCTCAGCCCCAAGAATTCAGTTTTTAAAGAAGATAACCGTGTTTGCTTGTCTGTTTGAGACTTTTGGTGAGCTGTGGGTGAAAAAGGAGAGTAGGGAGTTAGGCTTTTGTATGCATTTTTTAAAAAAGAGAAATATATACATATAGTTAGTGGTTTGCTGTATTATCTTTACCATGAAAAGTCAGTGAGACAGACATTATACAGGCATGCCCACATCTAATGCCTTGACAGCATGTTTACATTTGGGCCATTCTGGAAACCCTTTACTCTGGCTATATAAAAAACAAACAAACAAAAAAACCCACCTTGATCGTGTGTGTACATGTGTATAGTTTCCCATTATGAGCTCTGTCAGTGTAGTTCTGTAGGGGAATAGCTTTTTATTTAGCTAAAGAGAAGCTATTCCTGGGTTTCTGCTATTTAAATAATCAAATCATGAGAGAGAATGAGAGCTATAGGAAAAAGTTGCAGTGGTGTTTAAACTTGAATGTATACAGAATCCTCCACTCTCCAACATAGTCTGCAATTTCATGTAAGATACTTCAGAATTCAACCATGAGCAAGTATTTGTTTTCCAGCAGGACCTCTTAGTACAGTTCTATAGCACGTACATTATTTTCAGTATATAAGACTGTATTAGTTGGGCCGGGGATATAGCTCGGCAGCATAGCACCTGCTGGGCAAGTGCTAAGTCCTGAGTTCGATTGTTGGTACTGAAAACAAAACGTAACAACAACAAAAACAAAAAAAAAAAAAAGTGAAAAATCGAAGACTGTGTGTGAGTTGCTAAACTCTGAATTTTCTAATACATCACCATAATGAGTAATCTACTGTTTTACTCTTGAGATTATTTGATTATAGACTATAGAGCCCCAAACACTTACCCCTCCCCATCTATTTAATCATTGTGCAAACATTCTCTTCTTCGAATTAGATTATTTTAGAATTTAGAAATACTTGAGAAAGCTTAATTGTCTATGTGATGTATTTTTGTTTGTGACTATCAATAGTATCCTCACTGTAGTGTAGGTATTTCCTTCCACCGCCATTCCTACTTACTTCCATCCTTCCTTCATTCTCTACTGAGGTAGAACCACACTTCCTGAATCACCTGGGTTATGTTTTGCCCACTAAAATACAAGAGTAGAGTGAAAAGTCACTTGGGATTTCTGCCAGAGGATGTTCAGAAGAAACACATCTAGTAACCCTTATCTGGCATAGTTTATACTCAGAAGCCAGCACAAAGAGACATGGAAGGTTACATTCTTACACTGGAACGTTTTTAGTTATATGCGCCTACAAGCTTATAAAAGGCCTAATCTCTTTTCCAAAAAAAAAAATGCTGTTTGTATCAAATAGAGTAAACTTATTTGAGGACTTTTTTTCATAAATGTGTTGCTTGGAAGTCTTAGGAAGCTAGAGAAAACTAAACAGATTGGTAAGCACTCAGTAGTTTTCATTCATGCAGATATTTTTAATCATAGGGGAAATTTTAAATTATTTTCTCTGACTTTAGTCAAGGACTCTAGAAAGCTGCAGATTGTGCAGTTTTGCTTTAAGATCCTGATAGTAATCTCTAATTTTAGTTTGCTTTTTACAATACCGACTTTTCTGTGTGTGTGTGTGTGCGCATACACATGCGTGTTGATTACTGGGGATTGAACCCAGAGCTTTTGCACTGAGCTACATCCCCAGCCCTTCCTTCCTTCCTTCCTTCCTTCTTTCCTTCCTTTCTTCTTTCCTTCCTTCCTTCCTTCCTTCCTTCCTTCCTTCCTTCCTTCCTTCCTTTGTTTGTTTGTTTTTTATTTTGAGACAGGATATCACTAAATTGCTAAGATGCCCAGGCTGAGCTTGAATGTGCCATCCTCCTGTCTCAGCCTCCCAGAGTACTAGAATTACAGGCATGTGCCATCATCACTAGCTATTATTGACCTTTTGTTTTTACTACTTAGAAAGGTAATTCAGTCATTCTAGATCTATAATTGAGCCTGTGTCTATCCTAATTTTAAAGATATTATTGGTTCATAGGATTCTGTTAGGGTATAGAACTCAAGATTTAAAATTACACTTTTTCATGATGACCCCTGCAGACTTGCTGATAGTTAATAATGTACTGAAGGTCACTGTGAACTCTTCTCTTCAAGGTGGATCGTGTACTTAATGTGACTATCCGTGGGCTTCCCTGTATTTTCTCTATGCCTGGGACAAAGCCTTCCAGGCCCTTTTGCCTTACATGTATTGGCTTAGCTAAGTCTTTCCTAGTAACTGTAGGCAGACAAGGAAAATTACCAGTTTGATAATGAGATTGATCAGCTTGAATATGGGGAAGGAAACTGAGTAATCAGAACATATTTCTTATCCTACCTCTACTATAACAGCTAATGCAAAAAAATAGGAGATGAGTTTTTAAATTTTTCATTAATATTCTCAATGAGTTTTTACAGGATATTATTTCATCAGTAAAAGAAAAACAGTATTCTCATACTCTCAGAATAAAGGGAGAGTAAGACTTCATGATTCATCTTTATTTCCTGCTCTTTGCCAGCTTCTTTGGGCTCCTTGCTGTTTCTTTCACCCATCAAGTCCGATCCCACCTTAGCTCTTGCTAACACTCCTCTGTTTACGTGGAAGACCCTTGGAAAGTCACCCAGCTGACTCCTTTTCCTCTTTTGAGAGTCTAGAACTGTATCTGGCACACAGATTCTGCTCAACAAATGGTTGTTGTGGGCTGCACGTGCAAGGTTTGATCCCCAGTGCTCTGGAAAAAAAAAAGCCCAAGCCAGTGGCTTTTGTTGTTTTTGTTTTTGCAGCGCTTGGGATCACATCCAGGGCCTAGTGCATGTTAGGCAAGTGCTGTATCCCTGAGGCACATCCCCAGCTCCAACAAATAGTTTTTGAAAGAATGGAATAGCAGTGTACAAATAAATTCAGTAGAGAAGGTTGATGGCAGAATGGACTCTGCGAGAAGGTGACTTGGAAAATTAAAATAAACTTATGTGAAATTTTGTTGTGACAGCAAAGTGTTACAGTTTTAAAATATGAGAGAAAATAAACACGGAAACTACATTTAGGAGACTAATTTCTATTTAAGGGGAATTTTAAAGCAAGAGTACTAATAAAGGAAATTATGGAAGAAAAATTTCTGAGGTAAAACAAATCTCAGATTTTGAATGTCAGGCAAGATTTTTGGGGGTCAGACCCATTCTATTGCTAACATTTTTGAATTGTGAAGTAAAGTGAAAATCTCAAAAAATTCTCACTGCTCAGACTGACAATTGCAACTAAAAGTCAGGGGTGGTGGTGGACTCCTATATTCCCAGAATGTGGGAAGCTAAGGCTGGAGGATTGCTGTGAGTTCAAGGCCAGCCTGAACTGACTAGTGATTTCAAGGCCAGTATGAACTATGTAGTGAGAGCCCATCTAAAAAGACCCCAAACAACCAAACAACTAAAAAAATTACACATAGAAGAATAAGAATCAGACAACAATTCCACTTTTTTTTTTTTTTTTTTTGGTACTGGGAATGGAACTCTCAACCTCATGCTTGCCAGGCAGGTGCTGTGCCGCTGAGCTGTATCTCCAGCAAGAATTATATTTTTCATCTGTAGTTCTAAATACCAAAAAATAATGAAATTTAATGTAATTCTGAAAGTTTCCGTGGCACTGGAAATTTAGGGAAAATTTATTTAGGTGTGAGGATAAATTAAAGATACTTTTGGAGTCACTAAATATGCTATAAAGATGCCCTTTCTGAAAAAGTTTATGGGGATATGCGTCAACCAAATTAGTCAGAATTAAAGAATCAGTAAAATGAAGCCAAAAGTTGATCCTTTGAAAAGATCAACAAACTTAATATAACTGTTTGCTATCCTAACCAAGGGGAAAAAAAAAGATTATTCTGAATGGTTTGTCATATAGTGCGTAAATATAGGACAAGGAAATGAAAAATGCTATTGGAAAAATACATGTCTATTGTCATTTGCAAATGACATAATTGTCTACCTAAAGAAATCAAGAAAATCAATGAATCATATTATAACTAATGAAAGGTGTTCATATATAATGTAAAATCAAAATCAAAATTTTCCTTAATCAGCAGTGTCCTATGAGAAGACAATAATGGAAAATATTGTCCAGTCACAAAGGAAATAAAACTTTTAAAATCTAGAAATGAACTTGACAAGAAATACATAATGCCTGTACCTTTATCTTTACTTAGGGACATAAAAAGATTTGAATAAATGATGACCTGTGTATGTTTTTTTCTGGATGGAAAGGTTCAGCCATTTAAAGAAGTTATCTTAAAAATCTATAAATTTACTATAATACCATTCAGAATTCTGTGGTATTTCAGGGAACCTGACAGATTGATTCTAAAGTTCACCCAAATGTAGCCAAGGAAACATTGAGAAAAAATAGGGGACTGCTGCATTTCTGGCCCAGACTTGTAACCCTCCTGTCTACTGAACAACTTTAATGATCTACTGAGTCCTCAGACTTAGTATGTCCCTAACTGAACATTCTCTTCTGGTAGATGTTACCTAGGACATTTCTCATGACTAGATTTTACCACCATCTGCTGTAATGATGAACCCAGACACCTGAAAGAGATCCTTAACTCTGAAAGCCATCCTGATTCTTCCATTTTAGTTATCTCCAAAATTAAGTCAAGTCCTACCAGATTTCCTGTATAATATCTCTTGAATCTATCTTCTTTCCTTAGTCACTACTTTACCTCACACCATCATCTCCTGCTTGACTTCCTAAAAGAGTCTGTTGGCATCTTTCCAGTTCCAGTCTTCCATCCTGTCAGTGATTGAGGATAGAGTAAATCTTCAAAAATCAAAATCTGAATCGTAGTCTAAATCTGAATCGTAGTCTAAAACCTCCTAGTATGTTTTGTTTTGTTTTGTTTTTTTTTGGTTCACTGTCCTAAATCCAAGGTCTCAACATGGCTTACAAAACTACATGACACATAATCCCAGCACTCAGGAGGCTGAGGTAGGAGGAGCGTTGTGAGTTCCAGGTAGGCTTGGGCTACAATGCGAGCGCAAGGCCGGCCTGAGCTACACAGTGCAACCCTGCCTCAAAAAAACAGGGTCGGGAGTTTGGCTCAGTGACTTAAGCGCCTGTCTGGCAGGCGCGAGGTTGTGAGTTCAATCCCCAGTGCTGGAAAAAAACAAAACAAAACAAAACAAAAAAAAAACAAAACTACACGACACAGCCTTGCTTCCTCCAGTCTCCCTTTGTTCCTCTTTCTCCTTCACTCCAAACTCTCTGGATCCCTCTCACTAACTACATACACCCTGGTCCTTCTGTGCCTTTGAACTTGCTGTTCTTCATTTAGAAGCACTGTTTCCCTCCCCACCTAGGTGAATTCATTCACATTCTTTCAAGTCTCACTGTGTAGACTGCTTCCTCCTGGAGGCCTTGCCTGTCTTCGAGATTGTGTCAGGTCTGACTATTGAGTGTTCCTATAGTTAATGTAACTAACTTACTTATTTTCTTTCTTTCTTTCTTTCTTTCTTTCTTTTTTTTTTATTTTTTTTTTTAGAATTTTTTTTAAATTTTATTTAAAAGAAAATAGACACAGAAGATAGAAACAAAAAGCATGAAAGACAAACAACAACAACGACAGATCTGATACAATTACACTGTAGGTTTACATTCTGAGGTGGTTGAATCTTTCTTTCTTTCTTTCTCTCTCTCTCTCTCTCTCTCTCTCTCTCTCTCTGTCTTTCATTCCTCCCTCCCTCCCTTCCTCCCTCCTTTCATTTGTTTGTTCGTTCATTCCAGGGATCGAACTCACAACTGCCAGGCAGGCACTTAAGCCCCTGAACTAAATCCCCGGCCCTGTTTTTTATTTATTGATTTATTTTTTTTTTTGCGGCACTGGGGATTGAACGTGGCCCTGTTTTTTTTGAGACAGGGTTTCATTTGTAGCCCAGGCTGGTTTCAAACTCACAATGATCCTCCTGCCTCAGCCTCCTGAACTCTGGGATTAAAGGCATGTGCCACCATGTCTGGCTAGTGTAACATATTTTGTATTTTACCATAATTATGCATTTAACTTTTCCTGCTTCTGGTTTTTAGAACTCTATGAGAATAAAGACTTCATTTGCTTATTCAAGAGGATATTCTTTATTCTGTACGATGTAGTGTCCTCAGTAAGCACGTGTAGTCAACAATTAAGTGCTGGAATCAAAACATACTAGAAAGTCAGAGTTGGTTAAGTAGTATGGTGCCAGCAAGGAGCAAACAGATAAACTGAACAAAACTCAAAAACCAAACTTCGTTGTAAATAGAAATTTAATATATAATAGGGTTACGAGTTCAGATTAAGATGTATTATTTAATAAAATAGTATAAAACCAATTGGCTATCCATGTTAGGAAAAACATTAAATGAGATTCAGGACTGTTATGATTTCAAGTTACAAGTTCAACTCAAACTAGCTCAGTCAGGAGAGGGAGAATTTATTGGAGAGCTAGTAAGGTATCATGGAAAAACAGTTACACAGAAAATAGCTACACAGTGTCAGTATGAAAAAAGCATCACATCTCCTCCTAAACTAGAAAGCTGCTCAGGTACATTCTGTCTCATTTTATAATCTCAGCTTCTTTTTCTCCTACGGTAGATTAACTCCAGGTGGCAAAGAATGTAGCCTTCTTCAGCTGCCACACCTTGTTATCTTTTGAGGAAAAGGATACTCTCTGGTCTTATTCTGTGTTGAAAATTTCTGAGAAATGGCTTTGATTTGTGTGACTTGTCATGTGCCCACCATCTCTCAGTAAATCCTAGAGCAGTCACTATGTCCAGGGAGACAGAGTGTTGTGAGACTCTCACACAGGCTACATGTTGGTTTCTGCAGGTACATATTTGTGCGCATGTGTGTGTGTCTTAAATGTGGAATGGAAGAAGGGTGAGAGGGCGATAAGAAAGTCTTTCCCAAGAAGGCAGATAGCACAGCCGTGGCCAAAGGGACTTGGTGAGGAGCTGGATAGTCACTCTAATTTTTGTCTGCTTACGTCTGTTTTGTATCATACTAAAGAATTAAGTGGTTGGAAATTTAATATAAAATTATAAAAATACTAAAAGAACAACTGTTTTTAAAATATTTTTTATCATATGGGAGAGCTTCCTGAGCATGATATGAAGACCTGAAGCCATCCAGAAAAAGACTTAGTAAGAGGATCAAATAAAAACCTTTTTTAAGACAAAGACAATAAAAACAGAATTGCAAGAAAAATAAAAACTTAAAGATATGTTTACATGCCTGACAAACGATTAGCAGTCTTATATATAAAGAGTATCTCTCAGAGAAGATGAGCATCCAGGGGAAAAGTAGGCAATGGGAGCATTAATAGGCAATTTACAGCAGAAGTAAAAATGTTAGTCTACATCACAGAGAAGATACTGCCAGTGGGCAGCAAATACATGAATGATGATCAACCTTTTGTAATGAGGGAAATGAGATTTAAAACCACAGTAAGATACCATTTTACTTCTTGCAGATTGGCAGTTAATGGCAAGGATAGGGCAGCAAGAATCTTTGTACACTACTGGATGGAATGTAAAGTGGTTCAACCACTTGGGGAAACAGTTTTGTATTTACTCTTAGATTTGAAGTTTGCAGGTTTTATGACCTATCAGTTGTACCTCTGTATATTTATACTCCAGAGCAGAAGTGTTCTGTAGAAATAGAATCAAAGCCACATACAAAAGCTAACATTTTCTTGTAGCTTTGTTGTAAGAAAGTAAACGGAAGAAATTAATTTTAATTATGTGATAATTGATTTAATTACACTTGTAAAATTATAAATTTTATTTGTGTTCAGATATAAATATATCTATTATTTCAAAATGTAATAGGTATAAAAAGTCATCAATGAAATGTTTTACATTCATTATTTTTCTTGCTAAGTCTTTGAAATCTGGTGTTTGTATTTTACACTTGCAACACATCTCAGTTTGGAGTACGTATTTCCAAGTATGGCCAGTGGATACTGAATTGGACAATGTAGACTCTTACAGTTGTGCAGGAGGAGTTGTGCAAGGATGTACCTTGCAGCCTTGTTGATAACAACAGAAAATGGAACCAATCTGTATATCCTTTGGCAGGATAGATGAGTTATGGTAAATTCCTACAATAGAATTCTATACTACAGTTATAAAAAGTTGAACTACCAGCACATGTATCAACTTGGAGGACTGGGCAATATTGATGGAAAAAGGAAGTCACAGAAATACATAAAAGCTAATGAAGTTTTACATATGGATATTAATATAAGTGGTAAAATTACAAAGATAAAGAATGAAAAATTTCAGAACAATAGTTGTACTCAGGCAGAAGGAGAGGGATGCATCTAGAGAGGTGCTCACAGGGATTCAAATATACTGATACTTCCTATTCATTAGAAATATACAGCTGTGTATACAGTCATATTCATTTACACATACGCACATTCATATTCTTGTGTGAATCATTAGTTGTATTATCATTATTAATGGTCAGTGCCACAGGTCACCACCACTGCTCTATACTGGTCAAAGTCAGACTCTGCTACCTCTTTCTTTTGAGAAATAACTTGTAGAGATTGGGACAGTTTTTCAGTTGTCTGTCTATTGTGTGAGAGATCAAACCACACATGCTAGGCAAGGCTTTACCACTGAGCTTCATGCCAGGACTTGATCATTTTCTTTTTAAAACAGCACTTAAGATTTGGGCTTTGATGGTGGTTTAAACTATCTACAGATAAAAATATTTTCATTTTGGTGTGGAAGGGAACAAAAAGATGTACATTGAGGGAAATTGGATAACCATATGATCCAGTCCAGTCCAGGACCTTGAACCTGTTAATAGTGCTGCTTGCTAGGCGTGGTGACACACTCCTATAATCCCAGCACTTGGGAGGCTGAGGCAAGAGAATTGTTTGCAAGTTCAAGACCAGGCTGGGCTACAAAGTGAGCCTGAGGCCAACCTGAACTGCATAGTGAGACCCTGTCTCAAAAAGACGGGAAAACAAAAACAAAAACCAAAACCAGTGCTGCTTGCTTTAATCAGGTACTCACATCTCTCCCATGTCCGTTGTTTCTGGGTGAGTGTCACTTTCCAATACTTGGTTTTTTCAGGTTTTGAGTAGGGTGTTAATAAAGTCTAGGTGTAGCAGTGGTATTGTGTTCTTTTCACTGTTAGGCCTTACATAAAAACCTGGAGGAAGTGTTGCAGTCAAACCCAACCTTTTCATATCTGACCTGGCATGGAGCACCTGGTGAAGACTAGACTCCACTAAAGCAATGTAAAATATACCACCTATTTGGCATTCTATTATTAGGCATTCTATTACAAACTTTTTAGGAAGATAATGAAATTGTGCCTTGTGTGTGAACACTCAGGTTAAATCCTACTAGATCTTTATCTCATGGGTCCTATGGGCTGTCCTTGGGGTCCCATTTCCGGATTCTAGCTCCCATCACCTTACCTTTCCTCCTGCCTCTCTCAGTAGATGGCTTTGGAGACCACTAGGGCCCCTCCAAGTGAACCAGTATATGATTCTTGGGGTGTTTTTTTAAGGCAAGGAAATGATGTAATCAATCTGAACTGTGTTTTCTTGATATTAGTCTAGCAGCACTGTAAGGAAAGACAGAAGTGGGGTGTGGGGGCGCACTTTAAATTGTATTGTGGTTTAGGTTTAAGCGATGATTTCTGACATGGTAAGGGCAAGAGGTATGGGCAGGAGAGGTTGGAATGGACAGAATTGCAGAACAGAATAAACAAGATTAGAAATTGATTGAAACTGGGCCACAAAGTAGAGGAAGAAAGAATAGGACATGATTCTGAGGCTTTGAGTGGGGTGGCTAAAAATGGACGGCACATGAGTTCTTCTAATTGCTGCTCCATGGATGGGTTTCTTGGGGAACTTTACTTACTGGCAGTCTCTAGCTCCTCATGGCTCTGCATTATTTGCTATTTAAAACGTCTTTTTTTACTGGTGAGCAAATATGGATAAATCAGCATTTTCTCTGGTCAGCATTCCCCCTTCTCAAAAAAAAAAATGTAGAAATTACTTTCTGAAACACACACACAGTGTAGTTCAGTGGAAATGGTATTAAAGTTACAAATTTTAAAAAAATGGTTGAATGGAAGCAGAAAATATTTAAATGCAGATTCAAGATATAGTAAAAATTGATTTTTTTATTGTACATGTTTGTAGTACATAATGTTTACATTCCTTGTGGGAAGTTGGTACATATATATAATACGTCTTAAGTATTTTTGAAAATTGATTTTTGTTATGGTGTAGTTATTTTAAAAATCTAAAGAACTGTATGTTTTAAAAGATCTTTTTGAGTTTTCTGTTCAAGGTTGTTTAAAAGTTAAATTTTAATTACATTCAGAGAGTAGAATAATGACATTATATAGCAATAGAAAATGAAACAGTCACTACCAGAGTTCTAGGGGAAGGGAGGAAATTGAGAGATGTGGGTCAAAAGATGCAAAGTATCAAATACGTAGGATGAACATGTTGAAAGATCTAATGTACAATATGAGGACTATAGTTAGTAATAGTATTGTTTGAGGATTTTTGCTAAATGAGTAGATTATAGATGACGGATATATTAATTTGTTCTACTTTAGTAACCGTGTGTGTGTGTGTGTGTGTGTGTGCGCATGTGTGTTAACTGACATCATGCTTGACACCTAAAACGTATAAAATAAAATTTATTTTTAAAGGAGCAGACTAACAAAAGGTATCTAATTTATACATTTTAGGCTGAAAAAGACCACTTTCCCCATTATTCCTTTTCAAAAAATTTTTTTTTTAAATACTAGTATTGAAATCAGGTTTTAGTTACCTCTGGTTCAAAGAAGAATTTCATGATCACAATGTTAGACAACCACTAAAATCCTGGGAAAAAATAAAAATAAAATAAAATCCTGGGCGTATGGTTAGAATAAGAGATCTGCTTAAAATGAAAGTAGCAGTCTTGATTAGAGCAAGAGAGTTTATGGAGAGAAAAATAATTTTTGATTATTTTGACACCCACTTAAAAAAATCAGACAATGGAAACCAAAAATAAACCATGGTCATATTCTCTGGATAACTGTTTTCAGAAACTGGGATTCTAAACCTGCAGTAGCTTTTAATGTATTAGCAATATGTTCTCCAGATAAAGTCAGCAGTTTGTGCTACTGTTTAGTGTTTATTCTGTTTGCAAAGATTGTAATGAATAACAACCTACTGTATTAATTGTATATGCCAGGGCTTTCTTTTTGCAGAAAGTAGTATATTACCTTTCAGTTTTAAAAATAAATTTAATGAGAAAGGCAATTATCAAATCAAGTTATAAACACCATCCAAAGAATATGTGTTTAAGAACACTTCCATAAATTTTATTAAAAAAGTATTTTATCTCATGTTCTTTTTTTTTTTTTTTCTTTTTCCCTCTTGCATTTTAGTTATTTTTACTCTGGCTGTGGGATAGGTGAGGTGGAGTTAAAACTAAGATATTCCTAACTAAAAGCATGCTAGTGGCCATTTGTTCCTTTGCACTACTGGAAGTGACATGGAATTTATTGCTACTTTTTTGGTTCTATTTTAAATATTGTAACAATGAATACAGTGAAGAAGTTTCAGAAGGAACTATAGACAGTTACTTGAACCTCTAGAATAAAATAGAGTAGAATATTTTTGGGGGGAGCTATTATATGAGGAAAAATTCAACTCAGATTTTTACACTTTGTGAAAGCTGGTGTCAAGTAAAATTAATCAGTGAAAAAACATTTTCAGAATTTCAAATGCAAAAATTTTTGAACGGCCGGGCGTGGTGGCACACGCCTTTAATCCCAGCACTCGGGAGGCTGAGGTAGGAGGAGTGTTGTGAGTTCGAGGCTGGCTTGGGCTACAATGCGAGCGCAAGCATGGCCTGAGCTACACAGTACGACCCTGCCTCAAAAAACCAGGGCCAGGAGTTTGGCTCAGTGACTTAAGCGCCTGTCTGACAGGTGCAAGGTTGTGAGTTCAATCTCCAGTGCTGAAAAAAAAAAAATTTTTTTTTTTGGACGAAAATTCATCATTGACCTCTCCAGTTAACTCCTTGACTTCCCCACAGTTTTGTTCATCATGACAGATATGACTCTCTGACAAGCTACCTTTTGTTCTAAAAAGTTAAATAATAAACTATAATTACCTTAACATTAAACTTTTGATTCAGTTTGGAGACCTGATAGAATTAAAAGTGCATTAATCACCTCTGCTCATCCTGTGTTCATGTAGTCTTTCAGAAGTGTAGTAATATACATTAAAGCAAAAGAAAAATTTAGAACACCTTAAAAGAGAAGCTTTTAAAATGCAAAGAAATATTTTATCATGTAAACTTTAAGATGAGAATTACAATTGAATCAGGAAACTTTAGAGTATAAAGAGGGAAAATCTTTCTCCCTGAAAATACAGTGCTTAATTATTACTTTAATATGAAAGTAATACATGTTTTGTACAAAATCTTTAGCAAATTCAGCAAAGCAGAAATCTGTAAGCTTATTAGTTAACTTGTTTTTCGTTTGCAGCACTATAGGAGGTTGAACTCCAGGCCTTCAGTGACCCTGAGCCACATGCCCATCCCTTTTTATTTTGTGTCTTAAGACAGGGTCTCACTAAATTGCCCAGACTGAGTTCAGACTTGTGATCCTCCTGCCTTAGTCCCAGAGTATTGGGATTACAAGTGCACCACCATACCTGACTTAACTGTTAACATTTTGATGTATAACCTGTGTTACGTTTATAGAAATTAATATGAATTTGTTCTAGAAGAATCAAGACTTTTCAGTTACAAGTTCAGGGACAGCTGTGTGTGTATGTACTTGAAAATTGAAATAATTTTGCATCCTGACAGCAAACAAACTCTTTGGAAAGTTGAAGTTTTCAGGATAATTAAGGTTACAAATAAATTTTTTTCAATTCCTTTTTCCTTGTAAATCCTAAGTCCATCCTTAAAGAAAATTGTTCCCAGAGATTTCTAACTCAGACATTTAGCAAAGTAGCTACCAGTCTGCTGAACAATGCCAACTGTAGTAAGTGTTACATAGTATTACTGGGCTGAAATGCAATGAATTTCTTACTGGCAAAGACAGAAAACAGTAGTTGACACTGATTTTCCAAAGCATAATAAAGGCTATATCTTGGATAAGGTGTGACATTTCTGTTGTCACTAAATAAAAATTCTTAATGTACTTACTACAAATAAAAAGGTAATTTTTAGTTACTTTGCTTATTAAATATCTTCCCAATGTGAATTACATGGTGAAAATGGGATAAAGAAAGGATAGGAATCATACTTCCTTTTTTTTTTTTTTTTTTGAGACAGGGCCTCATTATAAGGTGCAGGCTGGCCTTGAACTCACTATGTATCCCAAACTGGCCTTGAACTCTCACAGTGATCCTCCTGTCTCAACTCCCAAGTACTGGCATTACAGGTGTGTACCAGCATGCCTGGCAGGAACTAATTCTTTAAAAGGTATCCCCTCATACTGATTTCTGGGAAGGTAGCTTTACCATGGGAACAAAAGGGGTCTCCTCAAAGCTTTGGCAGTTAATCTTCATATGATGAAAGGTGAATAGAGAATGTCTTTAGCACTTGAGTATTTTAAAGATCCTGAGCAGTGTATTTAGTTGATTGGTTTGCTTCATTGTTGAGGAAGAGTTGTGTGCATTAAAGACTTAATCAAATTGCATTGTGTTTTGTGTTTCCTGTGCAGGCGTCTGCATTCAGGTGTAGGTAGTAACTGTTTTAAGCCCAGAAAAGGCAGGGTGCTCAGTTGCCTTTATAAAGGCAATTTCTTGCTTGGCTGCAATTGGGTGCAGAATTATAATACTGAGGGCTTAATGTATAACAGAAAATGCAGGAGTGTAAACCTTCTGAACCCCTTCTACATGTATAAATAAGGTAAACAATGGTAGATTAGCATGGAATATGGTTTGATGTGAATAATCTTAAAAATAGATTTTCTTGGCCTGTGCATGTCGTACCTGTTAGCACAGAGAAAACTTGTAGAAATCAGTGCATCATATTTGAAATATAATAAAATGAGAGAAAAAAGCAGAGTGATGTGAGACAGCTGCTGCTTGGATTGTCAGCCTATTTATAATCCGGGAGGCTCGTAGCTAGATTGCTGTGCTGTGTGCTATGCATCAGATAGGAATGATGATTTGCCTGTGTATGTGCGGTGTGCTTTTGCTCTCTGACTTTTAATTTTTCAGAATGCCTTTTCCTACATAGAGACAGAGCGTGGTAGCAAAAGCAGATTTCTGAGTTCCAGGCAACAGTCTCTCTGAAGGACCTGTAGGCATTTTTCAGTGTGGGGGGTTGGGGGAGACCTTCAGCGGGCCAGGCAGTTAAAAGATGTGAGGCCTTCTCAGCATTCTTTGCGAGGCTGGCTCTGCTGAGTGAGTCATGTGGGACAGAATGTCGCATTTCAGTACCTTTTGGCTATCTGTGCACGTTAGACAATAACGATTGCCAAGCCAACGTGTCTCAGGTTTTTTAATTACGGATTTAAATGCCCACAGGAGCTCTGCTCATATGTTAATTCCACTGTTTGACTTTAAAGGATTTTTTTTTTTGCATTTTCTAATTCAGATTATAAAAGGCAGTCAGCCATTCAATATGGAGACAGTTTACCACATAAACTTGTTTGAGGGGCAAGCAGGGTAGAGAAAAGGTAGCTCAAGCTCTGTATTTTTTTTCTAAGAAGGGAAAAAAATACTCATTTCTTTCCCTTTTATTTTAAAAGAGCCAAAAATAGGCATGTTAACAAAAATAACCATGACACCTGTTTTTGCAGGGAATCATAAAGCATTGGAATGATACTCAAAGTCCCAGGTATTGCAAGCTCTGACGTACCTCCTGCATGATATCTGCGTCATAGTTTATCTGTAGCTGAATTTTCCACCCAGGCACTTTCCCCCTACGGTACATTTTACTACAAAAACGCATCTTGGGCCACTGTGCTCGGGTGTTTATAGAGCACTCTAATGGAATTTTAATTTTAAAATTTAACCAAAACAGTTTTGTAGATCTGTCTATCCCCAAAAGAACTGAACACTTAAAAGCCAAATATAATGAAGTTCTGGATATTTCTGGTATTTTTGGTTTATCCTGGGCTCTCACACACTTATGATTAATCAGCAAGCTGGCTTCCTCTGAAGCCCCGTCAGAAACAGAAAACAAGATATAGTTAGATAACTCACAAGGTGTGATCTTGGATTTTCTTTGGCTTAAAGAACATGGGCAAAATCTGAGTAAGAACCACTGATAATCATATGGTATCAATGTTAACCTTATAATGTCCCCCAATATTTTATTTTGAAAATTTTCAAACGTACGATAAAAGTTGAAAGAATTTTATAGTGAGCATCCATATAGTTGTGTGCCTGTCATCTGTAGTTACTTCATCGCATATCTTCCCATGAAGCCATATGATTGACTCATTGATTTGTAGTAAACTAGGAAGGGATATCATTTCTAAACTTTGCAAGTGAGTTTAGAAACTATAGATCTTGCAGATGATTCAAGAGAAAAATTTTGTGCCTGGGTAGGGGAGAAAAGAAAATAAAATAAATTTTGAAAAGATACAACATTTGGAGAATTTGGGTGAAAGGTACTGTACATGAAAATCTCTGTGTCGCAACTTTTTGTAAATAAGAAATTATGGCAAAATATTTGTTTGGGGTTTTTTTTTTTTTTTTTGAAATGGGGTTTTGCTGTGTAGTTCAGGCTCACTTTGAGCTGTGTAGCCCAGTCTGACCTCAAACTCAGAGCACTCCTTTTGTCTCAGCCTCCCAAGTGTTGGCATTACAGATGTGTACCATCGGGCCCAAAAAATCAAATTAGGGTGTTGTCAGTATATTAGAGAATCTCTCCTCAGGTGGAAGAATTTTTTGTGACCTACAACCACAACTGATTAGGATTTCACTGTGTCCCCCGGGGAAGACGACATCACTGCCAGCCTAAACTGTTAGCACAGAAGGTCCAGTTGTGCTGCTCAAACATGAACAGACTGTTGGTTTCATCAGAAGCTACTTGGCTTTTACCTGAAAACCAGCTGAAATGTTCACCTGCCTGTTAGTCTCATCTGTGTGAAAGGGACACAATACATTTGGACAAAGAAGAAACTCACTGTTGACAAGACATGAAGAAAAAACTCACTGGTGACGAGACATAAGAAGACTTTGTCTGCTGGGTGCAGTGGTGCCTGCCTGGAGTCCCATCTACTTGGGAAGCCGAAGGAGAAGGGTCACAACCAGCCTGAGCCTTTAGTGGGACCCTGTCTCAGAATAAAAGGCCAAGGGTGTGGCTCAGTGAGGAGCACTGTGGGTTTGATCCTTAGACCACAGAAGAAGGAGAGAAAGAAGAAAGGAAGGGAAGCAGAGAGGGAGAAAGAAAGAAGACTCCAACTTGTTAAAATTTGTAGTATAATCCCTTGGGAGACAAAGAAAAGTATTTAAAAATTAATATTATTCATGTGCCTGACAGAAGAGTCTTCCCCTTAGTTATCACCTCACAGTGCTGCTGCTTTTAGAGGAAACTCCTTGTGGCAGGATAGGGCACAAGACTTTCCTAAAGCTCCCAGAGCCCATCACGTAGCTATGACTGCTGCCTTAGTCCATTTGCGTAGCAGCACCACAGATCGGGTAAGTTGTGAACAGTAGAGCCAGGCACAGCGACCTATGCCTGTAATTCTAGCACTCAGGAGGCTGAGGCAGGAAGATCACCTGAGTTCAAGGCCAGCCTGAAGTACATGGTGAGAGTTTGTCTCAAAACAAATATATAAACAATAGAAGTTTATTTAGCTCCTGATTCTCAAGGCTGGGAAATCTAAGAGCAAGGAGCAGCATCTCCTGGGGGGCCTTCTTACTGCTACCCTAACTACATAGCAGTCCAATTATTAAAATACAGGATGACCAAAAATAGCTTTTTTTTTTTTTTTTGGTTAATTTTTATGACAGGAAATTAAAAAGTGACAATTTATCAGATTTTTCTATATAAGGTGTATATATATATATATATATATATATACATATATATATATATATATTTTTTTTTTTGTACCAGGGATTGAACTCACAACTCGCATTTGCCAGGAAGGCGCTTATCCCACTATATAAAATATATCTTAAAATATTCAATATACAATGCAGTGTTACAATCTGGACAGTAGTATTTAGTCTTTTGAAATTATTTTTGCATTATTGTCTTTATTTGAACAAGGCATTTTACATTGTTGTGTTGGCCTTTCCTTTTTTCCTGTGGGTGGTATAATTCCTTTTTTTAAATACTTTTTTATTTTGAATTATTATTATGATTTTTTTTTAGGTCTTTTTTGAGGCAGGGTTTCACTATGTGGTTCAGGCTGGTTTTGAACTCACTTTATAGCCCAGGCTGGCCTTGAATTCGTGGCAATCCTCCTGCCTCAGCCTCCTGAGTGCTGGGATTACAGGTGTGCACTCCCGCACCCAGCTGGGTGGTATAATTTCAATAAAATGTCTACCCACTAAATGTAATGGTGAGAATGTAGATGATGGATGTCCTACTTGGTGTTTTACTATCCTGTATTTTTTAGTTGTTTGGTCTATGAGACCTAATCTAAATTGTAAATGACTTTTTGAACCCCTTATTTTTAATAAAGAGCCAAAAATGGGCATGTTAATAAAACACAAATTAAGCCAGGCATGGTGGCACATGCCTTTAATCACAGCACTCGGGAGGCTAAGGCAGGAGGATTATTGTGAGTTAGAGACCAGCCTGGGCTACAAAGTGAGTTCAAGGCCAGCCTGTACTGCATAATGAGACCCTGTCTCAAAAAATAGGACTGAGGATTTAGCTCAGTGGCGTAAGTGCCTGCCTAGTAGGTGTGAGGTTGTGAGTTCAATCCCCAGTACCAAAAAATAAATAAATAAAAATAAAAATAAAACACAAATTAATAACAAATGAGTTTCATATTTTTAGGTACAGGAGATGCATAAATAGTTTATAATAATATTTTTTCCTGCTTTTTGAGTTCAGGATAGTTTGTTAGACATTGGTCAGTTCTGTCAACACCACCCATAGAATTATAATCATTGATCACTGGTGGAATTTTTGGGTTTTTTTAGTTTTGTTTCTTTTTTCAAATTCTGTCATTACTGTATTATGAATAGTTGACAATAAGATTGTTATGGTTTGTGTCTAAATGTCCCCCCAGAGCCTCATTGAGACATGGAGATGGGCTTCTAGAGTTTGTGATTGGTTCATGGTCCAATGCTGGACTTACAGGTCTGAGTCCTACACCCGTCCTGGGTTTTGTGTAGCCTGCATACAATATGAGGGGCAGAAAGAGCCTTGTCCCTTCCTTGCCTGCTTTTACTGTCTTCTGCTGCCAGTTGTTGCCCTCTGCCACAAGCTGCCCTGCCTTGGACCCAACAGATTATGGACTGAAACTTCCAAAAATTTGAGCTAAATAAACCTTTCTTTCCTTAATTTTGGACATCCGGTATTTTGTCTCAGCAATGAGAGAAAAGTAACCAACACAAAGATGTCTTTTTGTCTTTCCATTCTATAACACAGACTTTGCCTCTCTGCTATGCCAACATTTCTCCCTTTTCAGATTTTTCTTTTGCAGATCTCTTGGCACTTCCTTCCTGTTCAGTCTCAGTGTCCCAAATGTGTCTGTTTTGCATTGTAAAAGAATAACACTGAGTTCTGGAGAAGTATAGTAATTATATCTAATATATTTATGATAAGACTTTTTATAGATCATAGCACAAAATCAGTTTATTTTTCACAAATAAGCACAAATTAGTAAAAGGGAATAACCAAACTTACTCGATTTCACTAGAAACAAACATCAAAGGTGAATAAAACATTCTAAATGAAAAAGTAGGCAAAATATAGTCAATAAACAAAACAAACAGACGTACAAGTGTATCTCGTGCAAACAAGAATTGACTGGTTGCAGTGACACTCACCAGGCAGTGCTCAGGATAGACAGTACACAAACAAGCTCACTGCTCGAGTAACTGTCTCAGTGAACTTTTTTTTTTTTTTTTTTTTTTTTTTTTTTGCGGCACCGGGGATTGAACTCACAACCTCGCGCCTGCCAGGGCAGGCACTTAAGGCACTGAGCCAAACTCCCGGCCCTGGTTTTTTGAGGCAGGGTCGCACCATGTAGCTCAGGCCGGCCTTACGCTGGCGTTGTAGCCCAAGCGGGCCTCGAACTCACAACGCTCTGCCTACCTCAGCCTCCCGAGTGCTGGGATTAAAGGCGTACGCCACCACGCCCGGCTTCAGTGAACTATTAAGTGGCTAATGTGGCAGAGAGCATCACACGGACCAGAAGGAGAGTGTGCTGGAGTGAGGGAAGAGCCCAAGCAGTTCTTTTATCAGGAACCTACTCCTGAATAACTGCATTACTCCATTCATGAGGGCAGACCTCTCATGACCTAATCGCCTCTTAAAGATCCAGCCTCCCAATATTAGTGTAACGGACTGAAGTTTCTAACATATGGACTTTGGACAATGCGTTAAAGCCATAGTAAATAGTGTCTAATAATGACAAGATTCAGAAGTGAGTTGGGTGTGTGCATGCAGGCCTATAATCCCAGCACTTGGGAGGCTGAGGCAGAAGGACCACTGTGAGCTCAAGACCAGCCTGGGCTACCTAGTGAGTTTAAAGCCAGCCTAAACTTCGTGAGACACTGTCTCAAAAAAATATTTTTAATTAAATAAAAAAATAAAAATAAAGATTAAGAAAGCAAAATGGGACAGCACAGCATAATGCTGATGTTCAGTAGCTTCCTATGAGGAATTATTAGAAAGGGTGTTTAATAATAAGAGATGATAACTTTATAGAGTAGTCTGGAAATATTTATTGCAGATAGAGTAGAAGGAAATTAAGGAATCAATAGCAGGTTCTATCTTTAAAAAGTTCTCAAATTTTAAGTAATTCAAGTATAGAAAAGAGTATTTAAATTTGTTGGTTACATCAGAGGAAAACTCAATATTAAGTGAAAAACAGTGACAAGCATTGTTTTAATGGAAATAAAGTAATTTTGCTTAATAACAAGTAGAAAGCAACAGAAAGCACTTTTATGGAATAAAGAGAGCTACTAACAAGAAAAGGAGATGAATAAAGGGAGAGAAGGAGATTAGAAAAAATAATAATAGGAGGTAGGTGTGCCTTGGTTTGGCCTTGTGAGGAGATGAAAGAGGACCAGTGACCTAGTTAGCACAGTATATATAAAACCATAAAGTTGGAGACACCCCCAATGCCACCTCTTCCTTTCCTTGCTCTCAGTATCAATCGCAGCTAGACCAGCATTTCCCAAACTGTGTTCTTTAAACATTAGTACTCCAACACATTACAGATTTTCCATGAGAAAGGCATCCTGTAATTAGAAAACTTTTAAGAAATGCTATATACTGTCTGCCTTCCAGTGATTCTTAGCAAGTTAGCTACTAGAGACTGAAATTCTATGGTAAAGAAATCTATGTCAGTGGATTTAACTTGGCATCTGGCAGCCTTGTTAACCTCTTTTCCAAGAATTCATCTTTGCAACTCTCATAGGACACCGATATTCCTCGTGACACAATTTGGTATTGCTGTCCTAACCCTTTCTAGAAAGAAAGTGGTTTTCCTTCCTCATTTCTTTGTCTGGCTTTGGAAATGGATTTTGGCACATCCCAAATGTTAGTCCCTGACAGGAAGCCTAATCCCTTTTACTTAGGCTCTCTTGCTCTGTGCAAAATAGTGCTGTGCACGGCAGACTAGAAAATCCTTCAGTGTAGAAAGGGCCCAAGTAATTAGCCATCATCTGCCCCCTCTACCAGCCCCTGCCTGGCCTTGTAGAAGGCAGGGGACACTGCTTGCTTACACTGCACCCTTTCATAAGTCTCTGTAGGGCTTTTCCAGGCACATTTCACAGATTTCTTTAACTTTTGTCTCTTTTCTAACCCTTGTTTTCTTACTACTTTTGTTCTTTCTCCACACTGTCCACCTATCATTCAAAGTATGAGACCTCAGCCTAGATATATGATAATAGAAACTGACAGTACGTGGGTTTGTTCTATAATAGAAAAGTCACAGAGTCCTGTGTGCAGCTGATTAGCTTCTAGTTCTTTTATGCAATGCTCTTGTCTTTCTCATTATAGAATTTGTCTCATTAAAGAAGTTATTGTTGACTTACAGTTGTCTCTGCTTCATTAGAACACTCCTTCACACAGAGATCCTCTTTCTCACTAGCGTGGTGCCTGCCTTTTCTATTCCTGTGATGCTTTTTTCCCCTCCAAAGTGAATTATTCTACTTCTCCTCAGGAATTCCTGAAATGTGAGTTATAAGAAGATAAAGTCTCTATCTTTTGACTGCTTGCTGTGGCACCTTTGGTGATGCCTGTTCCAATATATACACACATGTGTATATATATATGTACTTTTTTTGAGACAGGGTCTTGCTCTGTAGTCTGGGCTGGCCTTGAACTCATCATGTAGCCTAGGCTGGCCTCAAACTCGTGGCAGTCCTCCTGCTTCAGCCTCCCAGGTGCTGGAATTACAGGTGTGCGCCACAATGCCTGGCCTCCTTTCATATATTTGATATACTCAGTTCAGGGTAATCTTTTTGACTGTACCTACTATGGTTTTAGCACAGCAACATCCAAAATGGGTGGTGTTCATATTTGAGAAAATCTATAACTGGAAGAGGTAGATAAGAATGCAGAGGGTAATCTGTTCTATTCTAGATCATTAGATGGTGTTAGACACTAGGGAAGCAGAAGAGGTGGAAGTGGAAGCCTGTTGTGTCCAAGGCCTGCTTTGAAACGTGGGACAGTAATGCATGTCCTGGTGGGTAACCCCACCTGCTGCCTGTGTACACCGGCTTTCCCTCCTGCTGCTGTACGCAGGCCAATCACAGTGTCAGAGCAGGCTTGCTTGTTCTTCAGGGGCAGTGCTAATGTAAAACTGGTTTGCTGTAAGCTACCTGCAGCCACTTCAGGGAATTCTAGTATTATCCCCAAACATGTCACAGGATCTTCCTTTACAAATCTACTATGCGTGAATGAAATGCCGTGTCTGAGGCTGTCAGCAGGGAACAAAAGAAGACATCAGGAAATGATGCCACTAATGCCATAAAGTAGGGACCAGGTTCAGAGAAAGTAATCATATTCCAGTCAGAGTATTTTTGAGTGTCAGGGTTACCCATTTACTGGTGTTCAGTAACCAGAAGAAATAAAACAGAGTAGTAAAAACCTGCTTACAGAACAGTATCTTTGCTTTTCAGTGTTGACCTAAATTCTTATCATTCAGATCAACTGGTCTCTTCAAAATGCTGGTCAAAAGGGGAAATTAAAATGTACAGAAGAGTGAAATGCCCATAAAGGACTAGGATTCGAGATAACATGACAGTGTTATTGAGGTTATTGGGATCCTATAGTAAACAAGCTGGGTTTCCTGCAGCTTATGATTCTTTTCTACCAAGGAGACATAACACAGATATAACATGTTTCCCTTTCCTCTGTATTTCAGCGTTGGATTGTGATTTCTAGAGTAGAGCTGCCGTTTAACTCTCAAGCAGAATTCAAGACAAAAGAACCAGCCAAACTTAATCAAACACTACCAGTACTCAGTTTTATTGCTAAGATTGGAATAGAGTCTAATTGCTTAAATTGATACAAAAGTAAACCATTTGGGTCTTGACAAAATTTGTCATGGTACATAGTACAACTTTCAGCATTAGTTAAGAACATGGTACACTATGATACCAACTCCAGAACCCTTTAAGGGGCATAGTAGAGTATCCTTAAATCCCTGTAATCCCTGCCTCAGCAGACTTTTCCTGGCTTAGTTATATCTAAGTGGTTTGTGGGCCTGGTTCAATTCTGCATAGTTTATAAAAGACTGCCTTTGGCTTGGCATGCATGCTTCCCAATAAAAATTAACTTCTGTCTAGGTCTCGAATGAAAAAAAAATTAAGATTCATTTGACATGATAGTTAATTTTGATAGTATTTTAGTTGAAACTCAGATTTCAGTCTCATCAGAAAATGCCTTTACTGCCAAGTTAAAAAGCTGACATTCTTTTCCCCTATCTCCTGGAAAGCATTAAAAAGCAGTTACTTTTTTTCCTCTTTAGAGAAGATAAAGTAAAAACCAATAGCTGAGAAATTAGCATCCACAAAAGTTCAAAAATGGAGTCTGTGAGTTTCAAAGGCTCCAAATTAAAGAAGAGGAAGATTAGTCTTCCGGAATGAGAAAGACTTATTTTATTTTCACTTTCTTTTTCTTGCCTTATTTTTAACCAAACAAGTGCCTTTGAACACAGTTTTAGCCTGTTGTATGACTTGTGTATTCTTTCTGCTTATGGTGATGATATACTCATTTTGTTGGAAAAAGTATTGTACTGGGTTGCATTACGGAGAAACTGGTAATGCGCGTCTTGGTGTGTGGTGAGCAGTGCCATTAAGCAAATTATCACCATTTGCTCTACCTGTAGTCATTCTTGGTACATGGTCATCATTTTTTTTCCTATACCCATCAGTTGCTATCTGTTTTCTTGACTTTAAAATAAAGTTTTAGCGTTTATGTCAGAATTTTGTTCATATTTGCAAAATTGTTTTAAGTCATGTGATACATTCTTGAAAATATGGGAATCCCCTCCATAAGAAATTGAGTACAGTTGGTTGCTGGGTAAAAGGCATTTGAATGGACACAAATTCAATTAAGATGGTTATTTCAGGATAGCTTTTTCTCTGAATTGATGAGATGAAGTCTTTAGACAGTTTTCTTTTAGTTTTAGGAAGATTCTTTCATTTCTTCCCTTTAGATTTGCCCAACTGGCTAAATGTACCCTGGCTAAATGGTAATACTATCTATTTTACAGAAGATGGTGCTGTGCATGAGCTCAGACCTTCCTGGATGCCCAACTAATAGGCTGTTAGGGTATTCCTCAGCCAGTGTTTGGCACTCTTAAAAGGAAACTTGTAAGTATGGGACACATATTTTTAACCTCCAATAGCTAGAGTAGTAAATATAAAATTTTCTTTTTGCATACCAGTTAAGTTATAAAGTTGAAAAGGCAAAGTTCAGTAATGTGCAATTTGGGCAGCTGACATTGTACTTCGCTACTCAATAATCTTTTTTGTGGAATCCTGGTTTATTTTTAGGGTAAAGACTAGTTTTTCCTATCGGTTATATTTATAACACAGTTTTCAGGGACAAAACAATTTGCATTTTGATTTGTGAAGTCTTTGTTAATTTTGTAGAAATTAGGAAGAAAACACTAGAGTAAATAAGGATAATGATCTTCATGGTGTGTGTGTGCGTGTGTGTGTGTGTGTGTTAATTTAAAGGCAAATTTTGAAGTGTCACTTACAAATACAGAGCTCTCCTGTGTCAGGGATTTCACCTTACAAGGTAGCTTGGTGGAGCACTGCCGTAGCTAGACACTTTATCAGCCCACATACATGGAGCAAGAGGAGAACATAGTCAAGTGTTTGCCAAGAGTGGTTCTACGGTGTTATTCACTTTTCATATACTTAATATCTGCTACTTCTTTAGTCATCCTGAGTGCTTAAAAAATACCTTACATCACTGAACTAGCGGTATAAGAAGATAGCAAATGTACCCTTTAAAAATTAGTAAGTGTACATTTTATGGACTTAGTCTCATTTTTTTTTCCTGTAGACACATTTATTTAATTTTTTTCTTTTTTTTAGGTGCTGGGGATCAACTGATCTCAGAGCCTTGTACACACTAGGCAAGGGCTTTATTCCCTGAGCTATAATCCCAACCCTATTTTTGTTGATTTTTATAGGCATTATGATACTTCATCCTTAAAAGATTTCAGTGTTTACTTTCAGCATAATCACAGTACAAGCGTCACACACAGGAAATTTAAAATTAACACAGTACTGTTCTCTAATAAGATACTACTCAAACTATGTATGGCAGTTCCATTTTTAAAATTTCTGATCCATCGCCGACTGACACTTTTATAAAATACAATAAAGTGAATCGCTAGAAAAATGAAATGTAAAAATATTCTTGCATATAACAAAATATAAACAATTATTTTATTATTAGATTCAACAAACAATTATTTTGTCAAGTTTCTACATGTGTACCCTAATTTTTGTAGTTATCTCACCACTTATCACAGATAGTTAATAGTTTACAGATCAACATGACTTTGACTTACCTTTGGGTAGCACTAATTTAATGTTCATATTTCCTTACTGAGTCACCATTATGTTCTTCGGAATAAGGCTTTTGATTTTTAATTTTGGGTCTAATCAATAATATTCATTATATTTGGTTGCCATTTTTCTTTAATCTTTAACCTACAACAGTTTCCTTGATGTTATTTGGGGAGTTGCTTGTTAACATTTTTGAAGTGTCTGGGGCAGTTGATTCCCTTCCAAACTTCCTTTTTCTTTTTCTTTTCCATTTCCCTTTCCCTTTTCTTTCTGTCCTGGATTGAACAGAGAGTCTTGCATATGCTAGGCAAGCACCCTACCACTGAGCAATACCCGTAGTCCTAACTAGGTGTTTTCTTAAGGTTAAGTCCAGGTCAGACATTTCCAGTAGGAATAACTTATTGTACCTTCATCCTATCAGAGCACGTCATGTTGATGTACCCCCTCATTGATGATACTAAATGTGATCATCTATTGAAATAATGTCTGTTTTACTTTTTAAGTGCTACAGATATGCATTCAAGTTGACAGATTCAGTTTAACAAGCATCTGTCAAGCGTCGTATGACAATTAAGCTAAATTATCAACTTGGTTAGCTTGGGAGCTGCCTAGGAGATAGTAAAGTACAGTTCTGTATGTGTCAGGGTGAATCATGGACCTTGGGGTCTATATCTGGCCCCTGACCCCTTGCCCCTTCCTTTGTGGCACTATTTCCTTGCTCTTAACTACCACCTACCATGAAGTGAGCAGCTTTGGTCCACTGTGCCCAGCTGCCATAATGTTCCTATGTTGGAACTTGCCAACCATGGATCGAATCCTTTGAAACCATGAGCCAAATAAAACCATTCCTCCTTTAAGTTGTAGGTATTAGGTATTGTGGCCCATCAAAGAAAAGCTAACTATAATTACCAGTTCAGGCAGTGGGCTACAAAGATGAGTAAGACCTAGTCTTCCATGTTCTCAAGGCACTGGTGGCATAGTGGAAAAAATAAATGTATAAACCACAACTTGCAGCATAAAATAAATTATGGTGTGTGCCACCATAAAGTTACAGGCAGAGCATTCTGCAGATACAGAGAAGAGAGAGGGAATCTGGATTAGGGATGGGTTTGCATATGAAATGATGTTTGATCTGCATATTCAAGAATAAGTAAGATATAGACCTATAGGAAAGGTGTTGGATAGAAGAGAAGGAATAATTTAAGCAAGACTACAGAGGCAGAAAAAACCTTTTCACATCATGGAAATAGCAGTTAATTCAAAGTGGTTGAAGAATGGATATGATGGGAGGTAAAGTACAGCTGTTGAGGTTCTTAGATGTCTTGCCTGTGAGTTCAGTCTTTATTTTGCAGCTACTAGGGAGAAGACACTGAGAAATTCTGAGTAGAGCAACACGATGAGCTCTCTTATTGAGACAAATTATTCTACCGGCAGAGAGATCTGTCTACGTTACATGAGGAGATACTACTTAGGAAAATGTTGTAAATTGTCCTAGTTCAAGGCCTAAATTACAGCAGCAGGACAGAGGTACTAGATATTGTCAGGACTAATGAAACTGAAAGAGTGCGGGAGATGAAGAAGTAGATGGGCCTGTGATTCTCAGCGTGAGCACCAGGCTGTCATTAAGAGGGGGGACATGATGAGTTTAAACTTGAGCAGGTCATATTTGAGGTGTTGGTGGGACATCAGGATAGAAATGTTTATCATACAATTAGAATGTGGATGTGGGGTTGTGACAGAGGCCAGATCAGGAGATACAGATTTGTTGACTTCTTCAGGCCAGTGATGGTGAACCTTTTATTTATTAATTTTTTAATCTTTTCTTTCTTTCTTTCTTTCTTTTTTTTTTTTTTTTTTTTTTTTTTTTTTTTTTTTTTTTTTTTTTTTTTTTTTTTTTTTTTTTTTTGGTACCGGGAATTGAACTCAGGACCTCATGCTTGCCCGGCAGGCACTGACGAATCTTTTAGAGCTTTCAGTGATACAAACTGCCTGCCGTGGCACGTGTGCCATAGGCTCGCCACCACTGCTCTAGTCAATTGTTGGATACTCTTCCTGTATTAACCTCATCTAATCATAGCAGCCTGTGAGGTACATAATACTACAGGTAGGTGTAGCATCCTTCATCTGAAAACCAGAAATTTAAAATACTCCACCATCAGGCTTTTTGAATGTCAGCATGATGTGTGGACCATTTTGGATTTGGAGTTTTCAGATTAGGTATGTTCTGTTGGTAAAGTCTCTGGTAATGTTCCAAAATCCAAAAAACTCTGAAGTGTAAAACACCTTTGGTCCCAAGCATTTTGGGTAAGACACTCAACCTGTATCTCCGTTTAAGAGGTTAGTACTCCAGAGCCAGCCCTATCCTTTGGCATAATAAAGTAGCCTAGTCCTGATTTTTTTTTCTTTTTAGTATTTAACACTCTCATAATTCTGCCATTGTGTTTATTGAAATTGCATTGATCACAAAATATCATACTCCCCCACCCCGTCTGTCCTTCTCTGTCTCTAATATTTATAGATAGAAGGATTGTTCTTGATCTATGAATATATTTATTCATGGTGACTTCTGAGTGAGGCTGTATACCTACTGCAATTTAGATGTTTTTCTGAATTTCCTGTTGTGTATGGGAATCTAAGAATTGACACTGTAAAGCAGAAAAGTGGCTTGGATCTAGTTTCAGGCAGCCTGAGTTCAAACCCTAGCCTTTTAGATGCTGAGTGTGGTGGCACACGCTTATAATCCCAGCACTGGGAGACTGAGGTTGGAAGATCACAAGTTCAAGCTCAGCCTGGCAATTAGTAACTTAGCAAGACCCAATCCTAAAATTAAAAATTAACAAAAAGGCTTGAGACATATCTTGGTACGGAGGTCCTAGAATCAATTCCCAGTTACTGGAGTGGAGTTGGGGTTAGTAAACTGAGACTGAAATTAACTTACATGAGGCATTACAGGTAGTCATGAAGGCCAGAGTTCTATCCAGATTATGTAGTCTTCCACATTCATGAAGGGGATAATTACAGCATTGAGACTGAGTATACATATACAGCAATGAGTATAGATGAGGGAAAAAAAGAGCTGGGGCAGAAATTTAAAAAGCATCTGAAAATAGTTCCTATATTTGAAGAAAAACTTCTGAATATGAAAGAATCTATGAAGGAGCTTTCAGGATCATGGAAAGAGAATCAAGAAGATAGAGACAGGAGGGCAGTGGGTCCCAAGAAGAGATGGTCAGTAGTTGATACCTGGTGACATAAGGATGAGTAGCAGTGAGAAAAGATGGCATGAACTGCAGGCAGAACCTGTGGCCTGACTCAAGACTCTTTCTAGTAGTAAGACCAGCACAGGATCAGGGACTGTGATGGTCAAGAGGAGGAAGGGTCTAGTGAGGGAGAGCATAGCAGAAGTTTAGCTGGGTCTCAGTTTGGCTGGGAAGTAGTGGAGCTGTGACAAGCTAACATCTTCTGGAATTCTAGACTGAAATGAAAGATCTTGAGTATACAGTTTGCTTGTAATTTTTGTATATAAAGTTTTAAAGTATATTTAAGAGTTTTTTGCCAGGTGTGGTGGCGCACGCCTTTAATCCCAGCACTCGGGGGGGCTGAGGTAGGAGGAGTGTTGTGAGTTCGAGGCTGGCTTGGGTTACAACGTGAGCAAGGCTGGCCTGAACTACATAGTACGACCCTGCCTCAAAAAAAATAGGGCTGGGAGTTTCCCTCAGTGGCTTAAGCACCTGCCTGGCAGGCGCGAGGTTGTGAATTTGATCCCCAGTGCCACAGGAGAAAACAAAATGTTTTTTGTCTTCCTTTTTTCTTTTGGAAAAGTATATTAAATTTAAAAATGAAAAAGAAGCAAGAGTTAAGAGTGTTTTCTTTATCTGTGTAGTCAAATTAGTAAATAAAAACAGGCCTTGAAGCATAGCTCAGTAGTAGAGCACTATTTGAGCTTATGCAAGGCCCAAGGTTCAATCTTCAGCACCATGAGATAAACAAAAACAACAATGAAAAAAATGTTCTAAAACTTCTCTATCCCAAACTCGTGGACATTGACACATCTTGCTTTGGGGAAATTTTGTTCCATGGCTTGAAATGCCATCTAGTCTGTGAGACTCAGAGAAGAGAAAGGATCTCAGCCAAAACTTATAAATTCAGAAAGGGAAAGCAATGCTTAATACCAATTGGGAGATATCTTGAAATTTTGGAATTCTAGAACCAGAAGATTCTTAGAAATCACCAGTCTCTATTTCAACAATTGATTCATGGAACTCTTAAAAATACCCTACCACTCGCAACTGGGAAGTGAAATGCCAATTAAGTTAATTCTTGTCCTTGAGGAACTCACAGTTCAGTGAGAAAATCAAATAGTTCAGTAATTCCTTGAAGTTTAGTGATAAAGGGAAAAGAACTATAATTTAGTAAGTTCCTGTTTTCTTTTGGGCACTCCGCTGAATCAGGAGAGAGACGAGAGCAGAGACAGGGAGAGAGAAAGATTTTTTTATGCAGAGACTTGAGCGTGCTTCAGTGCTAGGAGGGGAAGGAGTCAGCATAGAGGGGCTACTATTCAATGTCCAGTTATTTTAATTGTTCCAGGGCCCCTTGGCCTTACTGTCAGCTAATCATCACTGCCCCGGCCCACTGGGTACCAGACAGGCAGGTGGGAAAGCCTTGAACTTCTGCAAAGAGGAAGAAAGACACAGGTCTTGACTTTAATTTCTTGTCGTTCTCTAAGTTCTATCGGTGAAGGTGTTTTACATAGCAGTTTAGGAAATCTGCTGTTTCTTCCAGAGCTTGTACTATTTTTAGCTTTGTTTTGTGATTGTTATTGGCTTGCTGTGGTTATGAATTACCACAAGATGAGGCCCCAAAAGGCATACACTAAAGCCTCATGGAATTTAATTTTGGGTTGCCCACATTACTATTCCCAACAGTGTCAAGCAGAAAGGAATAGAGGCATTAGAATCAGGAAATGAAGATTTGGATTTTGCCACTTACCTGTGTAATTTTGGACAAATCACAAAATTTACTTGTGCTTCATTTTATTGTTCTGCAAAATCCTTCACAGGATTGTTGCAAAGGTACACATGACATAACATATGTAAAAAGAAAAGGCTTTGCAAACTTTAATCAGTTGTATTTACGAAATTCTGACTTTTAAAAATATTTGTATATCTTACCATGCTTGACCCTAAGTGACTTAATCATTGAAATATTAAAATTCCATTGTTATTTCTTAAAAACACCTGAGACTTCTTTATGAGTATAGATCAGAAGACAGCTTTAGTTTTTATCTTTGAATGATTATTCTTATTTTCGCAGTTGACTCAAACAAGGCATATTTTCTTCCTGTTTTTTTTTAGTTTGATATTGTTAAGTGACTGAATATTCCTCGGACCGCCTTTACCCTCTTTTCTTTGTGTACTGGGGATTGAACCCAGGGCCTTTGTACTTGGTTATATCCCTAGCCCTTTGTATTTCTTTTTCTTTAATTTTGAGGCAGAGTCACATTAAATTACTCAGACTGGGTCCAAATGTGGGGCTCTCCTATCTTAGCCTCCCAGAGGTTCTGGGATTAGAGGCTTGAACCACTACACCCAGCTTCCTCAGATGTTTTGATTGTGTGGTAGAAGCAGGAATCATCTTTTGTAAGATGGTAAGTAAATTCTGATATTTATTTAATAAAAACATTCTAAGGCAGTGGTGGTGAACTTAAGGCATGCGTGCCGCAGCTGGCTATTTGTTATCATTGAAAGCTCTAAAAGGTTTGCCATCACCGTTCTCAGGTGACGGGTGGCCGATGTCTGTACTTTTTAAGGAAATGCTGAGCACCTGGTTACATAGGCCAGAACACTGCAAGGTAATTGATGAGTTATACTAGTGAAAGGACTCTCATCCTCAGCAATCTTACATTCTGGGTCAAAGAATAAAAAGGTACCTATCAAACATTTAACAAACAGAAACTGTAGAGTGGGCACAGTACAGCCTTCTCAAGTTAAACTCTTGCAGTGGACCTGCCACTTAGTACCTTTGGTATCTTGGAAAGTTACTTTTCTGTGCTTTATTTTCTCTGTTGTAAAATGAATACTATTAGTACCTCTCTCATTGGATTGCTTTGAATATTAAATTATGTAACACATAGTTAATGTGTGTAAAACCGTGCCTGACATCATGAGTACTATAAAGACTGCCTGCAGCTGCTGTTCTACGTGAAAATTGTAAGGTTTTGACCTTTGATGGGCTTCACTTATCACCCCAAGCATATAGAATCAAGAAGCATTTTGTGGAGGAGGGAGGTGAGACCAGAAAACTCTCAAGGTTAGATGGACAAAGAATTGGGGATGAGCAAGAAAAGTACCCCGGGACCAGGGAGTGCTGCCAACAGAAATTCGTTTCATTCATAGAGCAGGGATGAGACCAACCTGACTAAAGTTGGAGGTGAACACTGGTCAGGTCAATGGCGGGCTGAGAACAAATGAGGCAGATAAGATTGTCAGGCTCAAGACAGCATTTTGTAGTTTCTTTCAAATTTATTTACTTAAACCTAACAAAAATTCTATCATTCAGGTGTTTGTACTTCATACTCAGCCCTGTTTTTGCATCATCTCTTGCTGTTTCTCTTCCTCTCCTAGAAAGACCTGCAGATTTGACCCTCAGCCCACCAGCTTCTGTGGGCACTTTTTTTTTTTTTTTTTTGTGGCACTGGGGATTGAACTCAACCTCACTCCTGCCAGACAGGCGCTTAAGCCACTGAGCGAAACTCACAGCCCTAGCTTTTTGGGGCAGGGTCGCTCTGTGTAGCTCAGGCCGGCCTTGCACTCATGTTGTAGCCCTAGCCGGCCTCGAACTCACAACGCTCCTCCTACCTCAGCCTCCCGAGTGCTGGGATTAAAGATGTGCGCCACCACGCCTGGTTTATGGGCACATTTTTTATCTTCTGCCTTGGCCCGTGGAGTAGCTTTCAGGCTGCTGGCACTTCTGTGATGAAGCAAATCTGGGTCAAGATAAGATATATGCTACCTGTTTCCTCACTTCTTCAGGAAAGCATAAGAGGAATTTTGATTAAATCTAGTTAATCTTCTCAGAACCCTGGCCATATATGGCCCACTGTGGCCTGAATTTACTTCAGAGTATGAAACTCCTGCTATATTTTTTTTCCTTTCTCTGTCTCTCTCTATCTCTGCATGTCTCTCTGTCTCTGTGGGTCTCTTCCTGTCTCCCTCCTTGTGCCTCTCGCCATTCTGAGGCACTGGAGTTTAACTCAGGGCCTCACTCTTGCTAATCAAGTGCTCTACCACTGAGCTACATCCCAGCCCTCTCTTGTTTTGAGACAAGATTGCTCAGTCTAAGGTACAGGCATACACTACTGTACCTGGTTTATATTTTCTTTAATAAGGACACACGCTAAAAAGTAAATTTCAATTGAAGATCCCACAGATTTTGCACTATTTTATTAGATTATCATCTAAATGTCAAATATAAAGCATGCATGTAAACACATACACATTGCGTGGGGTAAGTCCTAAATTGTGAAACCCTAAACCTTACCCTAACCCTTACATCCCCAGAGAGAAGATGGAAGAGTTGTTTTTTGTTTGTTTTTTTGTTTTGGTCTTTTTGAGCCGGGGTTAGACTAGCCTTGAGCTCACTTTGTATCTCAGGCTGGTCTCAAATTTGCAGCAATCCTCCTACCTCAGCCTCCTAAATGCTGGGATTATAGGGGTGCGCCACCACATGCGGCTAGAAGATGGAATAGTTTACAGGTTACTTTCCTGAACTTCATTCTCTTAATTTCCACCTACCAGCCAGGGAGTAGAGAAAGAATGAACATAATCTTACTCAAAGTTTCTTTCTGTTCTTCTCTGAAGCATGATAATCCCACAAAATACAAAGAAAAAAATTAAAAACATGTACACTACTAGGAATGTAAATAGCATAAGATGGGTTATTAGGATAGATTTGTATACCTTCTTAGAGTCTGACATTCCACAGAGGAGAAAATGAAGAAATTCCATCATTCTAGGACTTAAATAATAAGAATAAATCAAACTCACTGAAATTTTAAGAAGAATAGGTTCGTTGTTAGGTTGTATGAATGGTATACACCTTCTTCCTCATCAGTTTTTGGTGTAAATCACTGTAAGTAAATTGGAATCCTGATGTATTTAATATTCATGTTAGAATTATTTTAATGTAAATAAAATTAACATAAGCATATGCTACAAGACAGTTGTAAGTATCTTCTGCAAAGTGTCCCAGATTCCCGGCTCCAGAGTTGCCAGGCTTCCTGGGCTCTTTGAAGGCTAGTCTCTGTCTTAGAACCGCATCCTCATTTCACTTGTTGCTGGGCCCATAGTAGGACTGCGGTGAGCCGGTGTTAGTGGATGAGACTTTCACATCCTGCCTGGAGGGAAAAAAAGATCACTTTTTTGATGGATCATTTTATATTTTAAGTGTTTTTGTTAGGGAATCCTATGTAAAGTGACCTTGCAACATAACCTTAAAGATTAAAACTGTGTCAGGCATAGAGTGGGGATTTAATAATAAATAATAGCTATTTTGTTATTTAAAATTTTTGGCTGCTTTGATTTTCAATTTTTCTGAGATCTTCGAAAATATTTAGTAGTATATGTATTGATTCCTATGTTTCGTGCCTTCAAAGGAATGAATATAAATATTCCCTTCTAAATGAAGATTGCCGTTCTTAAAATATGTTCGTGCCATTTTTATTGTAGGCAAGTTTATTATATTAAGTTGGTTCCCCAGTTAATATAAATATGTATCTTAAAGTATTCGACCAATTGCATGGGTTGTATTAACTTGTAAACAACATTCCCCTGAAATCTCACTGACCCCACTAGATGGCGTTAATTCATTAAGTGATAAGTTGAGCCTCTCACAGACAGCACTTCTACCCAACTGCTTTTAAGTATTGTAGAGGGTGGGTGTGGTAGTGCGCTCAGCTGCTTACTGTTTATTTACAGGGATTTGTGGGGGTCTTTCAAAAACCTTAGGAGAATGAGAAAACTGATATGTTCACACAAAAAACTTTAGTAAGTTACAATATTTTGTACAGTGCTTGTTAATTCTGGCTTTTAACTTTTGTCTTGTGTATCCTGCTGAAAGTTTATTGCCCTATTATCATCATTTTTTTATGTTCCTAGAAATATTGGAAAACATGAAAATGGGAAACAGACACTTCTTAAAGCAAGTAGCTTTAATACATTTAATTTTAAAATCATATAGTTCTTTCTTGTATGAACTAGATCAGTAATGATCCACTTGAGGTTATTCTGGTTTTTCAGTCATAAATGTAAAATAAAAGCAAACATGCCAATTCTTTATTTTACTTGTCTGAATTTGAATTATTTATTATCTACAAAGACCATTTTATATTAATTCAGTTCATTATCAAAGTATAAAAATTGTACTTGTCCACAAATAGTTGTAGGATCTAAATAATTAACCTGTTTTACTTGTATGTTTTATTTCCTTGCTGTTCTTAAAAGCTCTGAAATTAAAGTTCTTGAAAGAAACTATAATGAATGTTTCATATGCAAAACTATTCTGCATTTCATTACAAGTGTCTTTTTTCTTTATGATCATACAGCTAGAGTAACTTGCTTCAGAATTGATGAGATGACCTGTCTTGGGCTGTGGAGGCTTAGTTTATGCTGCAAATATTTTATTCATTGTTCCTGATTCCTTTAATGTTTATTCTAGTGTAAGACTCTTCAAATTTCTTAGTAAAACAATTGCTAATCATTTAATTTACTGAGTATGTAATAAAAAGCTGAGAATCATCAGGGTCTTTTGCTAATAGTGTCATGATAACCTGCTTTAGAAGTCTGAGCTAGAAGATTTGAACATTCAGTTCCTAGTTATCAAATTAGTATCGTAAGGATTTCACTTTTTATAATCTTAGAAAATTTCAATCAAAAAAGTGTAAGATTCGCGGCGCAGGCATGGATCAGGAAGCAATATGGACTGCCCTCTGGGGTCCTGATATCAGGACCTTGGAGGAGAACGAGTAGGACCCCTCTCGGGACCCCCGCCCGGCCCGCGCGGTGCAGGCATGGATCAGGAAGCAATATGGACTGCCCTCTGGGGTCCTGATATCAGGACCTTGGAGGAGAACGAGTAGGACCCCTCTCGGGACCCCCGCCTGGCCCGCGCGGCACCGGCGCGCGGGCTTGGAATCGGGGACAAACACTAACACCCCCCCACACCCCCCCAGTTAAGCAACCTGCTGTTTTGGAGGTCTGGCTGGATTAATAGCAACCAAGGAACATCAACTTTTGTTTTGTAGATTTGGCCAGGCTCTGGGCAGCAACCCAAGCATCTCTTTATAGCAGGCAATGTAGCAAGTATGGGGGATTCTCTTCTGTCTTGTCTTTTATTATTAATAAAATATAAAAAAAAAAGTGTAAGATTTAGTGTATATGAGGCATAACTATATTATGACCTTTTTTGATGACTTAAGAACATAAGACTAATCACACCTTATGCACATATTAGTGCTGCTTACAGGTGATACAGACGTTTGCTGCAGTTGAGTACTCAGAGAAGTTTGTGATAAGAGATAGATAATATTATAAAGAGAAAATAGTCATTGTTGCATAGCACTTAAGCTCATTTTCCTGTGTTTTCTTTTTGGGAGTTAAAAAAGAAGCTGAGTTAATACAGGTACACATGTATAGTGAATGAGGGAGAGGGCAAGATCATCTCAGGAGGCATTAACTCTTACAAACAGATCTTATGTGCTGAGTCCCTCAGTCTTGAACCAGTTTACTGGAAAGCCGGGCAGTCCTGGCAGGGTACAGCATGCATCCACAGTAAAATTCAACGACTGTAACAAAAATAAATGCTTGTGTGCTGTCCAGACCACTATAAAGGAAAATGAGTTTCTGTTGGATAAGAAGTCAGATGAGCACAGTTCTTTAAAACTGATATGTTGAAGAAAAACACATAGGGCAGTGAAGCAAACCTTCTGGTGCTTTCAATGATACCAACAGCCTCCTGCAGCACTAGTGCTGTAGGCTCACCACCACTGACATAGGGTATTCTATTTTAGCCACTGATGAGCTATTTTATTTTTTAAAATTAATTTATTATTTTTTTGTGTGTGGCACCGGGGATCAAACTCACAACCTCATGCCTGTCGGACAGGCGCTTAAGCTACTGAGCCAAACTGCCAGCCCTGGATTTTTGAGGCAGGGTCACACTATGTAGCTCAGGCCGGACTTGCGCTTGCGTTGTAAGCCCAAGCTGGCCTTAAACTCACAACGCTCCTCCTACCTCAGCCTTCCAAGTGCTGGGCTTAAAGATGTGCACCACCACGCCCGGCTTGATGAGCTATTTTAGTTAAAAAAAAATCGACATTTACATATTTAAGTAGTTTTTCTTCATATAATTTTAGATCAAAGACTTTACTCTCTTCTCTACTCCCATGTTCCCTGTGTCTCTCATTTTTGAGCCATTACAGTGAAATCTTTTTTCCTTTGGCCAGAAGTGCAGGTATTTTTTTTTTATCTCAGATTGGTTCACTTTGTTATACAGAAATGACATCAGACCATTTCTTAGAAAATTAAGTATTTTAACAGAAACCATAATGTATCTTTACTTTAATGTTTTTTAAAAAATATTTAAGCATTCACTGTTTAAGAGTTCCTTTGCATTGAGTTATTTGGCTTTTATGAAAACTAAAGATGACTATCTATTGAAATGTCTTATTTTTAATTTGAAGAAAATAAAAACTTTAGATATTATTTTTTTAAATTAAGACAAAAATTTTGTGTATATTGTGGGCTATCATATGATGTTTCAGTATGTGTACAATAGGTGATCAAAACATATAGTGAATATTTAAATTAAAAATTTATTTATTTATTTATTTATGGCACCAGGGATCAAATTCACAACGTCAGGGCTGTTAGGCAGGCGCCTAAGCTGCTGAGCCAAACTCCTGTCCCTAGTTTTTGAGATAGGGTCACGCTATGTAGTTCAGGCCAGCCTTGCACTCACGTTGTAGCCCAAGCCAGCCTCGAACTCACAATGCTTCATCTACCTCAGCCTCCCGAGTACTGGGATTAAAGGCGTGCGCCACCACGCCCGGCTTAAATTAAAAATTTATGACAATAAATGATATGTTGCCATTAGCCTCCTCTGAATTCTAACACACTTATTCCCTCATTCTTGCCACTTTCTGAAGCAGTTCTGGAAGTCCTCTTTCATGTCTATGAGATTGTATGGGGTATGCTATGTCCCCCCAAGTCCTCACATACTTTTGATGGGGCTGAGTCTGATGCTTGTGATCAGTTTGTTGTCTAGCACCAGGATTGATGACGTGACTGTTGTACCCGCCCAGGGGTGGAGCCGATGTACAGTATAAGGGAAGGCGGGTCTTCCGCTTTCTCTTGCCTCTCTCTCTCTCTCTCTCTCTCTCTCTCTCTTTCTCTCTCTCTCTCTCGCCACTGTGCCTTGCAGCTTGCAGCTGCCATGAACAGCAGGCCTGCCATGCCACGCTATCTTGGAGCCAACTTAAGTATGGACTGAAACTCCCGAGAGACTGTGAGAATAAACCTTTCCTTCCCTAATTTTGGGCGTCAGCTATTTTGTCTCGGCAATGAGCGAACAGTAACTAAGACAGAGATTTTTCAAAATATACAGTACAGAGAATGCTGCTGCTGAGTGCCAACCCAGTGGAAAGGCAGGCTGATGAAAACATGATGCATGTTAGGATCCACCTTATTCACTGGATCTGGCACGGTGTGATTTCTGACTCTTCCCCAAAGTCAAAGTGACCATAGAAAATAAATGATTTGAGTTGACTGAGGGTATTGAGGTGGTTACAACCTCACAACTAAAGATACTTATGAAAGAGGACTTCCAGAACTGCTTCAGAAAGAGCCAGTAACCATGGGATAAATGTACTTAGGGAGGAGTTTGGAGGAGAGTAATGGCAATGCATCTTTTACTTTAATAATAACTTTAAAAAAACCAAAGATTCCGTGTAATTTTTGATCATGCTTCATATACATTGTGTGGTACTCAAATCAGAATAAATGTATCTACTGAAACATTTATCATTTTGTGAAAATGTTTAAATCACTTATTCTAGCTTTTTTGAAATATGTAATATATCAGCATTCTTTATAGTCACCCTACCTTACAATAGAGTGCCAAAACTTATTTTTCCTAATTATAACTTAGTGTCCTTTGATCTACCCTTCCCTATCCCTCACACCCCCTTGTACTTTCAGCCTCTGATGTTTTTCAGAATAAAATGGAATAAGTAAAAGAAAGGAGAGTTTTATTCATTGGCATATCTTTTTAATTTTCTACTTGGTGACTCCATTTAAAAAAAAAAACCAACTGTAATTTTGAAGCAGAGATTCAGAAATTGCCACTTTTCTAAAAATATCTCATACAGCTGAAACTTAATATATCAGAGCATTTTTGTTCTGGAGATGATACGTATTTTCATAAAGATGCATTTCTAAATGGAAACAGCACTGAAGTTTCTGAAATAGGGAACCTTTCCAAAACAGGATGTGGTTGCCTGGGTGAAGAATATTAGTTGCAATACTCAAAAAGGAAATCCTGGCATAGGAAGCAATTGATGAAGGGCAAATGTCTGCAGTGTAATGAAGCTCTTAAAGGCACTTGCATAGGCCTGTGTGCACAGCCTTTCCTGTGCCTCTCAAATTAAATACCTTGTACTCTGTAGTGTGCTGAGCCATGCTCAGACTTCCATCTTTGCTTCTGTTTTATGAAATACATCATTCTAATTTTTAATTTTCTTTAAGTACTAGTCATCATGCTAGTGAGCCTTGCTATCTTTTCTCACTCTATCCTTGGTGAAAATGTCATCATAATAATAGGCAACAGGGCAGCTATATGATGTTTTAAAAATCAAGTTCATCAATATTTTTAAACTGTGGATTTATTGTTTAACATCATTATTCTCACTGTGTAATGGTAGAAACTAGTATTGAAGAAGGAGGCTGAGTGATGACTAGATTCACATAGTGTGGGTAAAGGAACACTAGAATCCTGGTTTTCAAAGTTTCTAGCCTGTAGCTCAAGCTCTTTCCTCTGTACAGCACAGGTACAAAGTTTTCTTAGCGATTTGTTTAAATGGAACTCTTCATAAACAAATTTTCCTTTCAAAAAAGAAATGTCCTTGTTTTAAAAAAAGATTTTATTGAGGAAATTACTGTAGTAATTCTGTTTTTAATAATATCCAACATCTCAGTAATTTTAGATGGATTTGGGGAAGAAGAAAAAGTCACAGAAACAAACTTACCTGTTCCTCCCATTCAAAAGAGTTGGAAATTTTAGTATTCAATCTTTGGTACAATTTCTGTAGCAGTTACATATTTATTCAATTAGTGCCTTTTATTTGAATTCATTTAGTTTGAGCTGTGATTTAAGTAAAAAGATACCATCTGTCTATTTAATGTTGAAAACATTGGGTGCTTTTGTTTTTCAGGACTTATACTTTCTATTATTACAAGTACGGGCTGGTGGCTTTTGGGAAGGCAGGACTTGAATGAGTAGTAAACTAGAAGGTCTAGGAGGAAGGTGTCTATACACTTCTTGAAATGTGTGCAAAGTGTACGTATGTTTGCACATATACAGTATTTCGGGGAGTACAGGGCCCTTTATGATCCTAAAGGGTTTGTGATGCTCCTTCTCCTCAATCAGTTCCCTTACTAAGTTTAAATATAAAGCAGTTTTTCTTGTCAAGTGAAGAGGTCTAGAAGTGAATTCTGTGTGTGTGTGTGTGTGTGTGTGTGTGTGTGTGTGTGTGTGTAAAAGCTAGGCATGTTGACTAGGATGTTGAGGATTTTTCTCGATTCATAATTTATAAATGGAAAGACATGTAGTAGATTATTGTTGGAGAGTTAATAAATTTCACAAGTTGTAGTAAGTACGAGTTACAGATGAGTTTCTTTGTGAAGCATTAACCAGTCCATAATTATTTTGAAGACTTCATACTCTAATTATGAAGACCAGATACAGAAACAAATTATGAGAGTGGAACAGAAGAAAAAGTTGCTTAAAGGAGTTCAGCTCACAACTAAAATCCAGCCTAGTGTGCTAGATTATAATGATTTAAATCACTAATGAAATTCTTGTTGTTTGGAAAGGATTTTTTTAAAATGTTAAGTGAAGTAGTAATTTTCTGCTAGTCAAATTTTAATGAAAGCATTTACTCATTTAAATTGGAGTTTTATTTTTATATATTAGTTTTACTGTTTTATTTGTTGTTACTAAAAATAGTCACTCTTTTCTTTATATTTTCTCATGAAATCCTTCAGAACCACTTCTAGAAATGGCATCATTTCACCACAAGTATTTTGTTTTCTCTCCCATCTAGTTTTTATGAAGTAGTGCTAACTCTGCCTTAATTTGATTTGGCATCCCTGCAATTGAACATTTGTAAGTATCTTGTATTATGGCCCATCTGGGTTGTCATAGAAACCAAAGACCTCCATCCTCTTCCCTCTAGTTAAAAATGGAATGCAAACAGGGCTTCAAAGTGACGTTTTTCTAGTACGAGTGACAGCCCTGTGAAGTGCAGAACAGAAAGGTTTCTTACTGGTTTTATTTTCTCATGGCCTATCATACCAGTTAACTCTGATACATGCAGCTTTTCTCTTGAAGATCTGGCAACATACTAATGGAGTTTTTGAAATGTAAGCATCAGAAAATAAAAAATAATGTAGTTAATTCTTTTCCTGCTCTTATGTAAAATAGTAGTCTTAGCTGGCAATGTTTTTGTTTTCCTCTCTGTGTTATTAGCTGGTCTGTTGAAGGTGTGGAACATGTGGTGGAAGCACCAATTAGTCACTACAACTTGGGCTTCCATTGTTAGTCCTGTTATTTATTTCCTAGGTCAGATGAATGTAGTTTTCATCTCACTAGAACCCACAAGCCTATTGGTTAGATACAGAGCAATAATTTACTGAAGTAAAAATTCATTAATCTGGCAATTTTGATGTTTGTCACTGGACTTGGTGTCAAAACATCTTTCAGTTTCTCTTCCATCCACTCTGATAGCCACAAAATCTTTGACTTTAACTTGATGTTTTTTCAGTTTCCACATTCCCTTCAGCTTCCCTACCAGAAGCTGCCTTTAAACACAGAGCTTTAAATTTTCCTCCTTAGACTCCTGGGATGATTCTGCTTCTGAAGCAGCTATGTTAATAAGTTCCAACATATTATTTCAGTTATGTTAGCAAAACGTCTGGTTTTTATGGTTAAGATTTACTGAGCTATTGATGTGGCATTACTCTAAGTTTAAAATGTCATATTCTTATTTTAACAGTTTTGAATATAGAAAATGACACATAGAATTGTGAAGCATATAATGAAAAACTGACAAACATGTCTGTATCCTAAAAGAAGTGTTTCAGAAAGAGCAGATTAAGATTGTGATTAGACAATTAAACTCAAGTTTTTTTGGACAATTTTAAATCTCTTTACTATTTTTCAAAAGAAAAACATTATAAAGTCTTTAAATAACATCCAGGTTTTTGGTGACTGTATACTTACTATCTGTAGTTCTACATCTCAACTAAGCATCAAGGGTCTTTTTCAGAAGTGTTGTGTGTGTTAGTTATCGTACCTTGATGAAAGAGATCCTGCAAGTCCCAGTAGACAATGAGGAAGGGGTAGCATTTAGCTGCTGGTTTATCTAAAGGTGAGAAAATATATTTTCCAAATAACACTGTATTCCTTGGCATGTAGTGTGGAAGTAAATGATTTGTTTTCATAGCATAGTGTGGGAAATGATATAGCAGTTTCTTCATGCTAAATATGTTGCTTTCTTCTTATAGTTTGCTGTCTTAACTTACAATTTTACTGGTGCTTTTTTGGTTTTGTTTTGTTTGCAAGTATCTAGCATTCGAGAGGGTTAGCATACTTAACTTTCCAGTCAATTTAAAATTTAGAATCTGATCTAGATCATTGTTTCCACTTATCGATGTCTGTTTAAAAAGGCTAGAAATGCTGCTAGTTGTTTAGTAAATGTCATGTTGTTTCTAGGCTTGCAGAAAATTGTGACTTCCCCTTAGTACAGTACAGTGGAATGGGACAAGCCTTTCTGTTCCCCACTGCATGAGTCCTCCCCAGGAAGAAAGTAAGATGTTTGTGTATATTGGAGGACCAGAGACCTGGCCATGATGAAACATGAATTTTTCACTAAGATGCAGAATTTCTCATGACCATCTCTGTGCTTTGTCACAACCAAATAGTAACAAAATAATTGGTCCTTTTGAATCTATGTTTTAAGTGTATGTTTGCAGATATCAACGTAGTTCTTCCCCTCTAACCATCAATCCAGTAAGCCCTTCTAAACTGTACATTTTTTTGTCCTTTATGGATAGCTTTTTGGTTTCCCTTTTTCAGAATAAGCTTGCATTTGTTAGAAACAAGATGGAGTCATTCTGCCTTCTATTCTCAAACACCAGTCTTCTTAAATGTAGAAAATAGAGCCTAGTGGAAGTATATGCATGCCATTTCACTGCGAGCATAGTAGTGTATTCATTTAGAGTCTTATAACCAGCCAGTAGCGTGAGACTTTCCCTTATTCCATTTCTCCAAAGTAATCACTTTTAATTACTATTGATAGCAATTGAATTGATATTTAATTTTTTATTTAAAATTTTCTTTTGAGTTTAGCATTGCTCAAGGTATACACTCTCCTGGGTATACTCTTGACTTCTATTCGTAACCCTACTTTTTCTGGTTTACTGCTCTCTTCTTTATTTGCATAGTTTTAAAAAGTCTTCCAGTAATTTTGCTTATTTATACTCTATATAAATGAAATATAATAGTTCTTTTGCATGTACATGTTCTATCTCTGAAAAAGGTAAACTTCTTAGACACTTAACTTCTTTTTAATATTATATCACATCTATATTACTATTTACCCAGTAGGCATATTCATTAAACATTGTCTTCAAACATCTCTGTACCTACTGCTCTATTCATGGTCCTAACGTCCTTTTAAAATTAAGATGAGAGCAAAGTGCATGTGGAACACTGAGCACATTGATAGTTGTGGATGATTCAAAGGATGTTCTGAGAACCTTTCCTAATGCTGCATTAAGTGTGTGTGCTAATAACACAGATGGAAACCTAGCTATGAATAAGATATTAGTCTTTAAAACAAAGACCAGAATGGTTTGTATTTGCAGTTTATACTCCTGTCTTCCAGGATTTGGTGATCTTTTTAGCCTCTCTCTACAGTTGTACTTGTGCATTCCTGGGTAGCAGGCTGATTGCCTCTGATAGCACTAAAATGTTAGTAAAACTGTGTGTCTCCTTCCTCACAAGCCTGGTGTTTAGAGGTGACCCATTTGCACATGGGCCTGTGGTGTATCTTTTTTGGGAGGTGGGGGTACAAGAACAGTAGAATAAGGTCTGGCTCTAGTTGAGTGAAGTGGTAGTTTTAGATTCTGATAAGAAGACCTATTGCTGGTAAGGAAGGTTGAAATTGCGGAATGGGTTTGCGGCATGAGGCAGGTCTGCCCAGCAGCAGGTTGATTTGCACCTTGAGACAAGTAGCACACATAAACAGATGGCCCAACCATGAGTCAAAGCGACAGATCCTGAACAGGTAGATTGGCTTTTGCCTGATTCATAACATAGTTATAGAGAGTGGAATTTTAATCTCTCTGCCACTCTGAAGGTTGAAAACAAGCATTTAGTGAAAGGAATTCTATTGGTAGAGAAATGAAAAACAGGTATTATGAGGCAGAAGAGGAATCTGACTGTCGCTGGATTTGGGCACTAAAAAACCAACATTTTCAAGAGCTGTTTCATATAGGCCTGAGCTGGCTTTATCTTTTGACATACGGTCTTTCAGCTTCATTCTGCTGAATGCTCCAACATGTAACATGCAGCAGGCAAATATTAAAGTGGTATCTTTGGTACTTTTTTTTTTAAGGATCCTAGGCCCTTTAGTTGCAGACATGTATCTCATATTTTGGCTGGTAAACATTTTTTAAAAAGTATAGTGTGGTGGTAGGTGTCATAAAAATACACTGCAACTAAAGTTTGGAGCAAAGGAAAAATGTAAACAAACATTTCTATGCCAGACACTTTCAGAAGTACTAAAAATCTCATTAATTTTCAAAAACAAGATTTTATGATAGTTTTATATTTCTAGAAAAATGTTTTAAATATGGTATTGATGAGTTAGATTGTGTGCCACCTGAGTTCTTACACTTTCATTGTATCACAGACTATAACTTCATTGCATACATTTGTGTCCAATGTAAGCAGCATTGTCTGGATAATAACTGTTGACCTTCCTTAGGCCACTGTGGTTAGGGATGTACCCAGAAACACAAACTACCATGGCGGAAGTGTTATTCTTAGATGCTGTGAGGGCTGTGAATGCCACTGGTTAAGGCAGAAATATAAATATAGCTACCTTTTGTTTCCCACTCAAGATTAATTGTGCCAGCACCTACTTTCCAAATTGGCTTTCATTTTATCTGCTCAAGCATGTACATCTAGCCTTTGCTCAGGGTAAAAAAAGCACTAATCTACCTTTGCGCATATGGAAAACAGTGTTCCTGGCACTGTATTTAGAACTGTAGGAGAATGCATTATTAATGGAAAAGGTTCTCTTTCTCTGTCTTTCTGTCTCTCTCCCTCTCTCTCAAAAAGGGAAATCATTTATGTGGCCACCATCAAGAATAAAGATAGTGCCAGTTCTTAAGCAATTTGTTTTTAAAGTCAGTTACTGAGCAGTACATACAGAGAAATACTTTAGCAAGTAAATTAACTTCACAACATGTAGTTGTAGTACTCTAATTGTAACATAGATCACCCTATAATTGTGTCACCCTGTAAGCTCTAGGATATTGAATATTATATCCTGTATTTCTTACAGGATGCCACCTTATCAAAGGTGAGAAAATAACAAATTTGGAGTTTTAATATTGTAAAGATTGTCAGATTTTCCAATCATGTTTGGTTTAAATAAGTTGCCATGGTTTGTTTGCTGGTTTCCAGCTTTATGTTTTTGGTTTGTTTTGCCTACATATGTATAATTGAACTGAGTGTGTGTGCCAGTGAGTAACAGAACTGCGTTCAGCTTGTGCTTAAGTCTGCAGTATTAAAGTATTCCTTTTGTTGCATGTGCTGGTCTTGCAGACTCTGTAGAGCCTTATCAAATGCAGCCAGTTGGTGCTGCTGGTATGAAAGCACAGGGGAGCTCTCATGTGGAAGGTTAATGGAGTGTAATTATAAAGAAAAATGAACTGCTCTGCCACTCTATCTCCCTCTACCTGCACCAAGAGTGACAAGTGCTCTGATCTTTTGTAAACCCTGGAGCAGAGGTTTAACCATCTAAAATTATGACAGTATAACTGTCACACAAACAAACACCCAGTGAAGTATAGGTATGTACCCCGTGTAAGGATGATTCTTTCCTGTTATAGGGAGCCTGGGTTAGGAAAGGAACACCTTCAGCCAGCAAGAAAAGCTGCTTGTTAAACACTGTACTTTCATGTCACTTCTTCTTTTCCACTCAATTTGTTCCATTTTCTTTTCCAAAAGGTGCTTTCTCCCCTCCGATTAGTGGCAAAGCTGACAGCCTGCACATGAGTGGGTCCATTCCACTGTATTCACCAGACTACAAGTGTCCATGCTTTCTCCAAGTAGGTCCATCATCCTTGCCTTCACAGCCATCCTTAAATCAGCTGGATTCTTTTATTTGTTTGTTTGTGGTACTGGGAATCAAACGCAGGCCCTTACACATGCTAGGCAAGTGCTCTACCACTGAACTGTACCTCCAGCCCTGGATTCTTTTAAAGGAGGCAGAAATAATGTCTTTTTATTCTTGCCATCTAAGCAAAGTAGACTGTAGGTGGTTCAGGTACCATCTGAGAGTTAGGTCTTTGTCTCAGGATCTCCAAATAGTACCATGATTATACACATTTCTGTAGACTCAGGATGAAGTTGGGTCCTTATATCCTTTGGTTGAAAACATCTTAGGAAATATTTAGTAAGAAGTATGCAGTTAGAGAGACAAGGACAGAGAAAGACGGGAGATATGCAGAGGATGTAATGACTAGGCAAATGGGTTAATACTAGTTTGTCCCATTGTGTGTAAATATTGGGAAGTCATCCTGCTCCTGGGACATCTGAAGGGTGAGCTAAGCAAAGCTGAGTTGCTGGGTTGTGGAGCCGAGTTGATTTAGTGCTTTTGCCAGCTCAGCACAGAGTTGAAATAAGGTGTTGCAGAATGATGCAACAACAACAAAACCCCTGACATCGTGTTCTTACAAAGCCTAAAACATAACCACTCTTGGTGAGGCTGTGCTGCCTACGGAGATAAGTAAATTCAGCGCCACATACATTAGGCCTGTGGAGACTAAGCAGAAGTGATGGCTGTGTCACTTGCACAGCGGCCTACAGACTGAGCCTTGGCCTTGTGCGATAGGTGGGGGAGGGGCGGCAGGCTTCCTCGCAGCCGTTCCGAAAGAGGAAAGGTTAGTTTTAAACCTCTCTGTATGGTTTATGATGCTGCTACCCTAGCCCCAGCCCCTTTGCATATCGGTTCTGATCATCTGTACTCTGAAATAGAAAAGAAAAATAGTCACATCATTTTTATGGCAATAAAGCAAATCTGTTAGTGAATAACAGTTTTAAATCCAACTTTATATTAACAGCTGGTGAGATTTGCTGTGATTTACTTCTTTAAAAATCCACTAGAGCCCAACATTTTACCAGTCTAAGTATTGTTGTGTGTATTCCTCATTATTCCAGAATTAAGGTTTTTTTTATTAAAGCTGGAAAGGTAGCAACAGACTCTTAAAATTGTCCAGCATAAGCCAGGTTAGGTGGCACACAATTGTATTTCTAGTTATTTGGGAGGCTGAGAGAGGAGAATCACAAGTTTGAGGATAGTCTGAGATCCTCTCTCAAAATAATGTTTTTTTGTTGTTGTTTGTTTGTTTTTTTGTTTTTTGCAGCACCAGGGATCGAACTCACAACCTTGCGCCTGCCAGACAGGCGCTTAAGCCACTGAGCCAAACTCCCGGCCCTAGTTTTTTGAAGCAGGGTCACACTATGTAGCTCAGACTGGCCTTGCGCTTGCGTTGTAGCCCAAGCTGGCCTCGAACTCACAACGCTCCTCCTACCTCAGCCTCCTGAGTGCTGGGATTAAAGACGTGCACCACCACGCCCGGCTCTCAAAATAATATAGAAATGGACTGAGGATGTACCTCAGTAGTAGAGTGTTTACCTAACATGCGTGAGGCTCTGGGTTTGATCCCTAATACTGAAAAAAAATTATGCATCATACTCTGTATGAGGAAGTCTGTCATTTTCACTGAGTTGGCCCCAGTGTGTGTGTCTACTGAACTGCCAGGTATAGAAGTACAATCTTCTTGCTGGCATTTTGGACCAAGTTCTGCAGCTCTGTCTAATCCCTTTTAGAATTTTCCCAGCGCTTCTGAATATTAAGAGTGATTAGAGCAAGTTTGCCCTGGAATAGGCACCACCCTTGTAAGATGCGGCAGGGCCATGTTTGGGCTGTCTGCTCCCCGGCTGTTCCATTTGCGTTCTCCAGCTCCTCTCCTGCATGGCCACTTCACCTTGGTGCATAGGCTTTTCTGCTTCCTTAAATCTCAGGAGCTTCACTGACAGTTTCCTGTATCTCGAGACTGGTGACCAGTAAAAGACATCTCTCCCTCTTGCCCTAGCTCCTCACACTACTATCTTCAAAGGTCAGTCAGCTCACTTGGATACCACTGAACCTCCTGTCAGCCCCAGAGAAACTGGCTCAGAGAAATGAGCTCTAATGTTTTGTTCTGTGAACCGTTTCATTCAAGCTAGTTTTCCAGAGGACAAAGATTCATAGTCTCCATCTTAATGTCATGCAATTTTGTGACTTTTGGTTGGTTATCAGTCACCACTGCCTCAGTTTCCCCCTATGAATCAATGGCAGTGCCCTCATACAGTTGTGAGAATCTCATTGGATAAGGGGGTGTGAAAATTTGCAAGTGTACACTTCTACATGAACATGATTACTTAGGGTAAAAAAATCACATTGTTAGGGAAATATTTGTAGAAAATGTTACCATCATTTTTCAGTTGGAGTTTAATCAAAAAGTAAGCTTCTTAAACAATTATTAAATTGTCCATAAGTGTAGCTGGGCATGGTGGTGCACGCCTATAATCCCAGCACTTGGGAGGCAGAGGCAGGAGGATCACTGTGAGTTTGAGGCCAGCCTGGGCTACATAATGAGGCACTGTCTCAAAAAATAAAACAAAAATCCATAAATGTATAGTATGAATTTCTTTTTTCCTAATGATATAAATTAAATGGTTTTAAACAGTGAACATACTCTAAAACAAGAACCAGAAATGGCTAGATTTAGCTTAAGTATTCTGGTTGGAGTCTAGCAGTCACATCTTGCTTACCATAATTCCTTAGCAGCTTCAAACTGGTAGTTTCCATTTTTCAGACCTTTACTTAAACAGCTGTTTACTCCAAGCCTAAAGAAAGCTGTGCTTCAGTGGTAAAGAAACTGGTTCTGGTTTGTCCTTATGTTAATTTTACATGACAAGGAGTTAAATGGTCTATAAAGTACTTTAAGGTGGTTTGATAAAATAGGCATAATTATGGAGCATTTTTATTAAATTTTTCGTTCTTGTTTATACTTTGTCTATCGTTGTCTGGCTTCCTGTGTTTTCAGATATTTTATCTTGCCATATTCTTCTCATTACCATTGATAACTAGCTTTTATGCTTGTGCATAAGAAGTCACTAAAGTCACATGCCAGCCCTTTTGTTATGATAAAATTGCAGTTAAATAGAGGCCACGTGATTTTCTGGTTATCTGAAATCGTTTTTTTTGATTCACCACCTCTTGGAAATTTTTCTGAGTGATGTTTCTTTCTATTTTCCTCTCATACTAACTACATTCAGTTGTGTATAATTTCTGTCTGGGTGTTGAAAACTGGTAGTTCCTGGGCTTTGTCCACAGAGATACTTTGTTTGGCTTATGGTGTTAAAAGTAATTCACTCATTAGTACCTTTAGATAAGCCAGTTCCTTTCCAGTTGACCTTAGTCCATATTACTTCCTATTACCTTACACCTGGCCTGCTTCATTCATGTGTTTTACCTGCCTGGGAATAGGTAGTCACCAGACTGCTTTCCAAGCAAAAGGTAACCATCACTGTATCTGGTCGTGTGAGTGAGTTTTCAGCCCTGGAATGAAACTGTTCTCCATTGATGGAGCTTCTCTGGATAAAGTGTCAGGATTATCACAGAGCTGTAGTTTCCTGTGTACAGTGCTATGGAGGTGGGGTGGGGGGCACCTCAGTAAAGTGCTCCCTTCTGTTCAGAGACTCACAGAGCTTTGACAGGAAAATAGAGGCTGAGTTAGAAGCCAAGACTAAGATTGGCAAATAACCTGCTGAAGGTCACAAACCTTCAGTGATGAATCCAAGACTAGGACCTGGGGGCGGCGCCTGCCTGGCAAGTATGAAGTCATGAGCTTGATCCCGATCCCTGGTACAAAAAAAAAAAAAAAAAAAGATAAGGACCCACATATTTTTATATTTTTTACCCTTTATATTGTTTCTGCTATACAATAGTACCTCTCTACTTGTTTTTCCTAAAAGCAGAGTGGAGGAGGGGAAAATACACACGTATGTATATTTGTATATGTATATACAATTAACTAGGCACTGTTTTGGCTAACTGGAGCAATTTTATGTAATATATAGATGTGAGGTCTCCACATCCTCACCAGCAAGTCACTTAATTGCATTGGGGTTTGGGGTGTGGTATGGAATTAGTTAGCAGGAACTAAACTCTTAATTAAGTCTAGCTCTACCCCTGATTTGAGACCTAAATTGAATCACCTGGGCAGAGCCTCACTGTTCCACTCAGCAAGTAATGGCTACCTGATATTACAGGGTTTTTATTGTAACCATTGTAGAATCAACAGCTTATCACATTAGACTGTATGGGAAAAAAAAAAGGAACTACTCTGGTGCTTTCAGACAATGAATGCCTCTTCACAGCTAAAAAGACACATCCCACCAAGCCATGAAAAGACGTGGAGGCACCATCTACTAAGTGAAACCAGTCCAAAAAGGCTACATACTGTACAATTCCAAGTCTAAGATTGTGGGAAAGGCAAAACTGTGGGGACATTGAAAAGATCAGTGGTCACCAGGGGTTAGACAAGGGAGGGATGAACAGGCAGAGCACAAAGAATTTTTAGGGCGGTGAGATTATTCTGTTATACGACAGTAGATACAGATCATTATACATTTGTACAAATCTGTAGAGTTTATAGCACCCAGAGTGAATCTTGATGTAAGTTATAGACTTTAATATGTCAGGGGAGGCCCATCGATTGTAACGAGTGCTTCAATGTGGTGGGACGTGTTGGCAGGGGAGGGCCAAGGGACACGTGGGAACGCTGTACTTCCCCTCAGGTTTGCTCCGAGCCTAAAACTGCTGTCAGGTCAAGTCTACTGACTATGAGGGAACTGGTCTTACATTCAGTAAGGTATCCTCTTCTCTTTTGACTGTATGTACTTTTGTTGTTGTGAAAGCTGGAGAACAGTATGCTAAAAGCATGAGATTCATGTTTAGTACAGAGAAGTATGCTAGAGGAAAATACAGGGCCATTCAGTGTTTTCTAAAACTTGCGAGGGGTGTGTGTATGCGTGTGTGCGTGCGCACGTGTGCTTTAAATATTTGTATAGAGATTTATGGATTGAATTTTGTGATTTTCATGGCCTGAGAAAATGTTTCTCTTTACATTTAAGATTTAATGAAGGTCTTAAATTTTTAAGTAAATGTATTTTATTCATTTAAGAAAGCATTCATTCCTTTCTTTTACATTGCTTGAACCTCTCTAATAATATTTCTAGTACTGACAATTTGAAACAAAAAAGCAAACTTGTCTGAAATTCTGAAAGATGAATTTAGGTTTATTCTGCCTCTGCTGGAGAAAACTCAGGCTAGGTACAGAATTGTGCAGGTTAGCTTGGATGGTCCAGGCCCTTGAAGGGAGCCACCTGTCACTTTGGAAGCCTGCCTAGCATGATGGAGTTGCTCCCTTCTAGTTGTTTCAAGTGGGGCCTTGGCAGAAAGTACTTTATAATAAATACTTGATGGTAAATTCAGCTGATGAAATTGAGACTACTTTGTGAAATTAAGATATTCATTCAGTAGCCTGAGATGTTTTTAAAGTCAGTGTGTTTATATTTTTACTGTAGATGATAAAAATTGTGTTTATGGTGATTTCTCGCTGTTGTTGTTTGGTTTTGTTTTTGTCTTTTTGGGACAGGGTTTCACTGTGCAGTCCAAGCTGGCCTTGAACTTTCAGTGATCCTCCTGCTCAGTCTCCCAAGTGCTGGTATTACATACATGCACAACCATACCCGGCCTTTTGTTTTGTTTTTGAGACAGGGTCTCACTATGTAGTGTAGGCTGAGCTTGAACTTGCTTATATTCCCAGGTAGGCCTTGAACTCGCAGCAGTCTTCCAGCTTCAGCCTCTCAAGTTCTGGAAAAATTGTGGTTTTAAGCATTGAGATTATGACGTTCAGGCTATACTTTTGTTAAAATATTTCCCAATGAGAAATGCCAATAATGATTTATAAAAGTTACTTTGGTTTAAATGTTAGGAAAATAGTACATTTTACCATAGAATATGTTCTATATGGTGTATACTGCCTGACACAGTATGTTATTCTAGTACTATTGTCTTTTTCTCTCTTTTATGAAAAAACTACAGAATTAAGGATTGTTAAAAAATACCAACCTAGCCGTGGTGGCACGCACCTATAATCCCAGCACTTGGGAGACAGTTCCAGGAGGATCACCATGAATTCAGGGCCAGCCTGGGCTACATAGTGAACTCAAGGCCAACCTGAACTACATAGTAAGACCCTGTCTCAAAAAAATAAATAAATAAAAAGATATTTTTTGTATAGTTTCTCTCAGATGTATTCTGCTAGAATTTGTAAAAGTTTGGTTACATAATCTATTAAATTTGTCTCTTCCAGCATCTCATTCTGGCTTGACTTTCTGTGGAAAGGGGACTTGCTGCATATGTTATCTCAAATGATACCCAGAGTTTACATGAGACAAAAAAACCTCTTTTATCTAAACAGCATTCCATAAAATAACAGAGGTTTTTGTTTTGTTCCTTCCTTCCCTATCCTCCTTCTAGGATCATAACTGTACTTAAATTTTATTTTCATATCCAACTAGTGGGGGACAGCTGCCTTTGCAGCCATCTTCAATCGTAATAGCTTTTGTGAGGATCCCCACAGCAGCTTTGGGGCCAAGAATAAGAGAATTTCAATAGTGTGCATGACAACTCTGGTATTAACAAAACAGTGTAGCCTTTTAAGTTGTGAGGCACAGCCTGGAATGATGAATGACAAGCTAGTGGTGTGTGCTGCAGTGTTCTGTAAACAGATAGTTATAGAGGGACCTATATTTTGCTGAACAGGAGCTTAATTTACGAATTAATAGCCTCTGTGTCATATCTCATTGTGGTACAAACACAATGACCCAGGTACATTTTTATGTTAGCAAGCAGCTAAATTGTGCACATTGTAAATGGTTCTTATGTTTTTTTCTGCTGTCCTCATTACTGAGTGTAAGGTCTTCGCTAGGTTGGTTTACATTTAAATTGAACATCTGTTTGGTGCATTCAGGATTATGAACCACTGTAGAGGTGTAAGAAGTCTGGGACATACATAGATTTCTACACAAGGATATATTTTATAAGTGCTTGATTTCTAAAATCAAACACTTTCTTAATATTTTACTGTTTTGGGGGCAATCTCATTAAAAAAAGAAAACCAAACTTAGTTCAAACTAACATTAAAACATTTGATTAGATGTTAAAAACCAAATGATTTAAATATAATCCACATTGAAAAATCCACCACTTAATTGGCTGTTGCTCTGAGTTGAAAATTCGTATAGAAAAATTGTATTATTCGTTAGTTACCATCTCTTATTTTCACATTGTCTTTGAGAATGTCTTAGGAACTCTTCGCCATTAATTCATTTGATCCTCAGTTTCCTGAAACAAAGAGAACAGTACAGTACTGTTCTGCTTCAGTGTAGCTTAGTGCTTCAGAAAACACAGAAATCTTAAACACAAGCCAACTGGTTTCTGAATTTGGCCTCCTTGGTCTTTTGTTATATAGAAATATATTACAGCTATTATTCCCAATATGCAGTGCACCTTCTAAGCCTGTGTGTTTATGCTGTTTTACACTAGCACATGTGTCTTTATGTTATTCATTCATTCATTTTTTTATTTTTGTGATGCTAGAGATGAAACCCAAGGCCTTGTGCATGCTGGCAAGTCCTCTGTCTCCAAGTTATATCCTAGCAACTCAGCTTCTTTGTATCTCTAGGTCTCCATCAGTCACATCTCTCTTGAGTACAACAGCTACCCGCTTTCTTGACTGAGAATTGAGCCTAGGCCCTCCATGCTGAACTATAGTCCCAGCCCTTTTTAAAGTTCTTATTTCAAGGCAAGATCTTGCTGAGTTGCTCAGGGTGGGCTCAAAGTTGCTGTCTTCCTGCCTCAGCCTCCCAAAAGTGCTGGGATTACAGGCATGAACCACCATGATTGGCCAGTTCACAGATCATTTGAAGGGCTCCTAGGCATACACAAAGTTTGATTATAGCAATATTAGTGTTTTTAGTCACATACATCACATTGGGGGAAAAGGTTAGGATATGAATGAACTAACTAAATAAGAAAAATGTAAGTTGCATTTAGTCAGGCTAATAAAGGGTCTAATCCCTTATGGAGATGAAATATAAACCCCATTGATACAGATAAAAAGTCTAATCTCCTGTGAACATAGGATGTCGCATCCATTGGTGCAAACACCTGGCTGTGTTTTGAAAAATGAATAAGCCCCAGAGAATTTTTTTGATTAAAAAGATAAACCAAAGTCTAATCAATACCATGACATATGTATTCTCTACCATCTGTTAAACATTCATGCAGGGAATTTTGAACTTTATTGAAAAAAAGCTTGATAATGTGAACTACTGCTGTTCCTTAATTCTTTTATATTCTGATATACAAAGTCTCTGACATTTCACAGAGTTAAAAAAATACTTGTCTGTCCCAAGTCTCAAAACCAAAATTCCTACCCACTTTGCCAGACAACATGTCCAGTTCACCATACTGTTATTCGAAGGGCAGGGCAGAAGCCCCAGCTCCAGGGGTTCCAACAGATGCTCCATCCCATAGCACCAATCGAGATGAGCAGTGGCGAAGGACAAGAAAGGAGTGTTCCTCAGCATCACTGTGCGTGGTAGCACAAGCTCTTCAAGATCTGTCATTGAGTGCTTGATGGGAACTTCGGGGTTTTGTAGAAAAGAGGAACAAAGGCAAGAGTTGGGAGTTTGCACAGGTATCCGTATAGGTAATCCTGGTCTGGGTGACCTGTATCTTGGAACTAGTTCTTTGAGGTCCCAGGGGAGCTATCACTGAAGAGGCAGTTGAACTTCATTGTGAGATAATAGCTTCTGCTGGAGCTGCAGGGTCAGTTCCTGTGGTCGGGTATAATGGCTCCTGCTTGCGAGGTGACCTGGTTATAGGATGGTCTTTGAGGTTATGCTTTTCCTAGAATCCAAAGTGGCTCCAGGTGGTGGCTCCAGGTTTGAGAACCAATGACTTGAGACTTCCAGGCATTGTTCCAGTGTGTCTGGAACTGGGTGTCATAAAAGCTGGCAATTAGATCCCTGCCAATCCTGAAAGTCACTATAGCTACTCTTAGCTTGGTGTCCTCAAATCTCAAAAGGATGAAATAGTCTATGTAAATTTAGGGCTAATAAACCATATAATTCCCCTTGGCCTACTGTGCAGTGCTGAGCAGGGTTCTGAAGGGATCCAAATTTTCATCTTGCTTTTGGATACCCATTAGGCATCTGCAGACCCAACTTCTAGGCCCCTGACTTATCCAGTATAAGATGTGCTTATAGATGATGCTTCTGTCAAGCCGGTGGTATTTTTAAAGGCATTCGCTCTCTCTCTATTTTTTTCAGGATAGCCTTGAATTCACTGTGTAGCCCAGGCTGGCCTCGATCACACAGTGATCCTCCTATCTCAGCATCCCGAGTGCTGAATTTTTAGGTGTGCATCACCACACCCAGCTAAAGGCTGTATCTCTTAAAAGCCTAAAAAAGAACAGAAGTTACTTGTCTAATTCTAACTCCAAAAATGAATCTCAGAGAGTTGGGGAAAGCCTTCTAGTGTCTTACAAAATGACTAAAATGCCTTTATTTTTAGCTAAGTGTATTTTTGTAGCTGTTTCTACCAGTATTCTTCCTCCTCCTCTGTGAGAATTCTATCCTGTGTTTCCCCAGGAACATTCTCTCCAATAGCTTCACTGCATATTCTCCCACTGAATTTATTTATTGCATGAAGCAAAGCGTTTACTGCCTTTTTTCCTGTATTTTTATTCATAAAGTGGCATTCTTTGTTTTTGTTCATAAAATGGTAGAATCTTCACTTAGTTTTCTGTTTGCCTTAAATAATGCATTCCTTTTGCTCTGGACTATACGTCTGTTACTGATGCTGTGTCAGAAAATATTCTCCTGAGGGTGATTGTTTGGCACCTTCTGAAGAACATAATATCATCTCCTGTCTTCTCACTGCTGGTGTATATTGGTATCACTTACAAATATAGTGGTTGAGTTTCATTTGGACAATAGAAAGCTTTTTTTCCTCTCCTTGATTTTTTAGGGGGAGAGGGGACAGGGTCTCACCTTACAGTTAAGGCCGGCCTCAAACTCACTTGGTGGGCCATGCTTCAAACTCATGACAATCCTGCTTCAGCTTCCTGAGTGCTGAGATTACAGGTGTGCCCCACTGCACCTGGTTCTTTCTTTGGGTGTGTGTGTTATGATTCTGGAAGGCTGGGGTTTTAGCTCAGTGGTATAAGCGCCTGCCTGGCAAGTGCAAGGTTGTGAGTTCGATTCCTGTTACCATGAAAAAAAAAAGAAAGAAAAGAAAGATTCTGCAGATCTAATCTTGGGCTTGGCACCTGCTGGACAAGTGCTCTGCCAGTGAGCTATATCCCCACCCTTATTTGTGAAATTTGTTACTGTGTACTGCACATATGTACCAATAAAATTTAAAAAGAGAATGCAAAAAAAAAAAACAGAAAAAAAACCCAGATACACATTTTTCCAGGTTAGCTTTTCTGCACACATAAAATTTAGTATCCTTGTTTTATTTGAGCAGTTGGTGAGTCTGAATGCCTGGAAATATTTTCACTGCATTTTACTGTAAAAATGAGTAAGATTTGTTCTTGACTTTTTGGATTTCTGAAAGTCTCCATCAGCCTTATGATATGAAAGGGGAAGGCTGTATCTCATGATTGGGTATTGGCTCAAGGAGGTGGGTGAATGGGTTATGTAAAAAGGTGTCTTAAGTGGGTGTGGCCCTCTCATATTTGATACACAACAGTTAATGTTCTGTCATGGTGGGCAAAGTAGAGACTTAAGAAGTGACATCCAACTGGAGTGGAAAGCACCTTATGCCCAGAGTTCCTTTTGAGAGAAACTTTCTTAAATTTGTTGGTGAATTTATTGATGGAATCCAGCCGTCAGCTCAGTGGGAAGGGAAAGCCGTCCTTTCACTTCTCCAGCTCCCTTCTGTACTGGCCAACACCATGGAACTTGGCACGGTTGACTTAGTTAGCTACCAGGCGAACAAACCCACATTCTGTTGTACTGGAGCTAGAAATTCCTCCCGTAGTCTGCTTCGGATCTGTCTTGCTGCTGTGTGAGCTGGTAGTGTCCCCAAATGCCACTGTATTGACCACCATGACTACCTCTCTTGGAAGCTGTGACTTGAGGTGTCAGGGGCTCGCTGAGCACTTCTGCCTGAGCAAGCCCTGGTGAGAGGCAGTGATGCAAGCGCCGGGGGAGTGTGAGGTCTGGTCTCTGGGCCGGGCTTGTGGAGCAGCTCCTGACAGGTGGATTGAAAGGGGTAACACTAGCCGACCTGGAGCCCTGCCATGTTGGCCTGTTGTTCAGCGTAAATACATGGAGAAGAGCCTAAGTTACTCACTTTTTCTCCCTCCCTGATGTAGTCATTCTTTCCAGCTTTTCTTTTTTCACTTACTTGGCTTTTTTCTTCCCTTTAAACTTTTGTTAATGGACTAATGAATGACAAATGACCAGGCTGTAAAATTTAGCCTTTTCTCACTGCCTCCAGATGATGCTCTGAGAGAGTTGGCCACATTTAGTGATCTCCTGTGTGAACACCATTGAAAATACCAAATCAGAGCCAGGCGTGGTGGCGCACACCTTATCCCAGCACTCGGGAGGCTGAGGTAGGAGGAGCGTTGTGGGTTCGAGGCCGGCTTGGGCTATAACGCGAGCGCAAGGCCGGCCTGAGCTACATAGTGCGACCCTTCCTCAAAAAACTAGGGCTGGGAGTTTGGCTCAGTGGCTTAAGTGCCTGTCTGGCAGGTGCAAAGTTGTGAGTTCAATCCCTGGTGCAACGAAAGAAAGCAAGAAAGAGAAAGAAAGCAAGAGAAAGGAAGGGAGGGTGGGAGGGAGGAAGGAAGGAAGGAAGGAAGAAAGAAAGAAAGAAAGAAAGAAAAAGAAAGAAAATACCAAATCGGTTATGCTAGTATATTCTCTTTAAAGACCAGCAGAAGTTGTGATTTCTTTGTTTAAAACGCGTAAGAGGAAATGTGTGCTCATCTCCTGTGGAGACAAGGGGCCGCTGAGAATGCTGATCCCACCTGCCTGGGACTTAGGAAATACTGTGACTGCCTTCTCTCCCTGCCACCCACAGCTGCTGCTGAGCTAGATCTAGGTCCCTCTTAAGGGATGTGAGTGTTGTGTTTGTTAGAGCTGCGCAGCTCGACTAGAGTGAGACTGGCTGTAGGACAGAGCAGCGGGCTCTTGTGCTGCGCCATCCTCTACTCCCTCTACTTGCCGCCGGGAAGCCCTCTGCTGCTGAGCCCTTCTGCTGTATGTCCTTGGTTTTCTGATTGCAACCATATATGTTTAAGTGGTGGAAAGCAACTCTGCTTCTTCCAGACCTTGATGTTTTTAAAAATGCCAAAGATACCCGTAGACATCCTCTGGGGAACGCAGAAAGGAACAAGGAAACATGAGTCCCTGAGTGGTTCTTCGGTTTGCAAGTACTTGGATCTTGGTTTTCCTTGCCATCTGCAGGTTTCCAGGGTTTTGTTTCAGGCCCTGGGGAGGACCAATTGTGAGTGCAGTGTGATGCCCTCGACTCCTGCTCTCGCAGCTAGTTCTAATTGGCAAAACCTCCTCTGGCCCTCAGGACTCTCTGGCAATCTCCTTGCAGTTCCCTGCTGCACTGTAGGGAGGTTCTGGGCTTTGTCTCTTCCTTCTAGTATACTTCAGGTAGACAGTGAGTGGAACACCCTGGGGATGGTTATTATTGTTGGTTTTGTTTTGTTTCGAGGTGAGTTTTTCTGTATTTGTTTTTGTTTTGGCTTTTTTGAGACAGGGTCTCACTATGTAGGCCAGGCTAGCCTCGAATTTACAATGATCCTCCTGCCTCAGCCTCCTGAGTTCTGGGATTACAGGCATGCGCCACCATGCCTGGCTAATTATTTAATTTTTAAACTTCTGACTATTCTGGTAGGCACCAAACGATAAAATCTGCACAATACTCAAAATTATCAGCAGCACCACTACTAGTACTTTCCCTCCTTTTAACTGACAGCAGTTCCATTTCTCTGCCTTTTGTACTCGAAGGATGGTTTTGAAGACTTGAAAGTTAATTTTTAGAAGCATTTGATATTTTATTAATTTGCATTTTTGTTACTTTGTAGATGGTTTCTGCAAAGACTTTAGAGTCTACATTTTTAAAATAATATTTACTCAAAGAGGCAGTGCTAACAGAGTGTAATATGTAGCAGAATCAGTTTTTCTCCACAAAACTGGCCTTTATGGGATATTTTTGTCATCTAAAAAAGAATCAATAATAAAAACATAAAAACGCTTAAGAATGAATTTTATGTTAACTTAAGGTTTTTTTAAAACCCATTTTGTAAATATTTTAATGTGCAAATATGTTAAGCAACCTGCAGATTTGGATTCTTTAGAGAATATGGGTGATGAAGTTAGTTAGGGCCATAGTAGGAATTTAGAAGTTAAACTTGTGCTTATGGTTTTACTTAATCCTTTATTTAAAGATCTATGCTGAGCCAGGCATGGTGGCTCACACCTTTAATCCCAGCACTTGGGAGGCTGAGGTAGGAGGAGCGTTGTGAGTTCCAGGCTGGCGTGGGCTACAAGGTGAGCACAAGGCCGGCTTGAGCTACATAGTGCGACCCTGCCTCAAAAAACTAGGGCTGGGAGTTTGGCTCAATGGCTTAAGCGCCTGCCTGGCAGGTGTGAGGATGTGAGTCTGATCCCCAGTGCCATAAATGATATGAGTTCATAAATAAAAAAATTAAGATCTATGCTACCAGGCATAGTGGTGCATACCTGTAATCCTAGCACTCAGGAGATTGAGGCAGGCGGATTGCTGCAAGTTCAAGGCCAGCTTGGGCTACATAGTGAGTTTAAGCCAGCCTGAACTATATAGTGATACCCTGTTTCAAAAAACAAAATAAAACAAATCTAAGCTAAGCACTAAATTTCTTTTTCTTCATTCATAATCTATGAAAATACCAATCTTTTGTTATCATAAATACCATGCCTCACGTGTTTATTATAGCAGCATCATTCATAATAGCTAAATCTTTGAAGCAGCCTGTGTATCCATCAACAAATGAATGGACAAAGAAATTATGGTATTTACACACAATGGCACACTGCTCTGCCAAAAAGAAAGATAAGCTTGAGTCATTTGTAAGAAAACAGATGCACCTAGAGACCATAATGTTTAGTGAAATACATCAGACACATAAACTTAAATATTACATGGCCTCTCTTATATGAGAAACCCAAAACATAAATAAAGAGCAAAATAAAAGTTAGATAATAGGTAGCAGGAAGATAGGTCTTTCTCAGATGAGAAGGGGATCAAGAGATGGAGGGGGAGGGAAAGGGATGAGAAGAAAGAATGAAGATGTGTACACAAACCAGCCTCCACAAGGAATGCAGGCATTATGTACAGCAAACATGCGCTAAGTAAAAACTTTTTAAAAAGAAAGTGGATAAGAGGAATGATGCTTATTCTTCCTTCTAGCCGGCCCTTCCTGGAGAATCTGAGTCCAAGTCTGGCCCCAATTATGACAGTAAATATTAAAGTAAACATTCTCTGAGCCATTTACTACTCTTAGGTTACTTCACTTTACGCACCCCTGAAAAGGGTGAGGACAGCATAGGTCTCAGTACAGAGCACCATTGCAAGCAAAAGAAGTCTCTGGAGGTGCTCACTTCCTGTTGGGATGATTATGATAATGCTGGGGACGTGGCTTGGTGGTAGGCACTTGACTCGTGCAAGGCTCTGGCTTCAACCTCAGCACTGAGAAAATGGAAGAGGGGAAGGGACCAGAGGGATCATTGTATGAATCAAGGTATCCAAAAACACACCCTTTATTGGATTTAAATTTTCATCCCATGTAGCCAAATCCCTGTTCTGCCTAAACACATACATGCATTTTCACAGGTTCTGTCCCAGCAAAAAGGTTCTTCTCGAGAATTAGATATGTCAGTTATTTAAAATGTTAGTTACTTTGAATAACACTAGGATCAAGTAAACAGTTTAATGTTTCAAACTAGAGTAGATAAATCATGTTTGTTTGATTGATACAGATTAGTACGGCTTTGTATCTTTGTTATTGGGTATACAGATAATAATGACCAATAATAATGTGACAATCACAGTTCTGTGCACTTTATATGTATATATAAATAGAGTGGTACCTCAGTTTACAGACTTGATTTGTTTTACGATTTTGGGGAAGATGGCAGTGTTTGTGTTTGTGCGTGGAAAATGGCCATAGTTATGTTTGTCACTCAATGTGGAATTTGTGAATGAAAGCAAAGTTTTGCTGAAGGCTTTTGTTTGCGAACTAAATTGTTTGCAAACAGAAACATTAGTGTACCAATGTAATATTGTATCTGTAAGAACATTGTAGAACTGGGGATTTAGCCTAGCGGCAAAGCACCTGCCTGGCAAGTGTAAGGTCCTGAGTTCAATCCCCAGTACCAAAACAAAAAAAAGAATATTTGTGTGTGTGTGTGTGTGTGTGTGTGTGTGTGTGTATAAAAGGAACCCTAGGATATTGTCAGTCAGCTCATTTTTCAGACCAGGACTTTGAGGCCCAGCTAGGCTAAGACACTTGCCCAATATCACGTAGTTGATAAGAATGTCAATTGAACTTTTAATTGAAGCAGTATAAACTCTATAGAGTTGTCCTCTTCCTGTTGTGGTCTTCTGCCTGTCCAGCCTACCATGCTAAGCTGATAATAGTCAAGATATCTGAATTCAGCTGTGTAATCTCTTTTCACTTTTTTCATCTGTATGCTTCAAATTCCCATATTTATGGTAATGTCTGTTAAGTTCATGGAACTCCTTATATGTAGAATCTATAGATTTTGTATGTAACAAGTTTTAGATGAAGCTAGTTAACAGAACAGATGTCAGAGGAATATAATTGCTGTGTATTTCCATGCAGCTGATGAACCAACATTCTGATAAATTTTATTTCTTTTTTGTCTCCACTTGATAGAAAAGAGTAGTTGAACAGCTACGGAAGAACCTGATAGTAAAGCAAGAACAACCAGATAAGTTCCAAATACAGCCATTGCCACAATCTGAAAACAAACTACAAACAGCACAGCAGCAACCACTCCAGCAACTACAGCAACAACAGCAGTACCACCACCACCACGCCCAGCAGTCAGCTGCACCCTCGCCTACCCTGACTGCTTCACAGGTAAAGTGCACCTGGCACAGGCAGCTCCGTAGCAGAGATCGACTCAATACCAGTCACACAGAACTGAGGCCTAAGCTCTACTAGTGCTAAACAAAAGTTTTTGTGCTTTCTTTCTTTAAGAAACTGTAGCTGAGTATACATCTCCTGAAATTCACCGACAGAAAGAAGGAACATTACAATAAAGTAAAGTCAGCTTTCCACCTGTCCAGAGAAGGGAGGAAAGGTAGTCAGTGACAAAAGAAAATCACTTCTGTGTACTGTAGTGGAATTGAAGTCTTAGTTTGAATGTCTGGAGTTATTTATTTGCAGTTGTTCTAAAAATCTGTGGAACTTGACCTCTTCTGGAATTATTTTTCTGGAATTCTTAGCAATTAGGTGTGGAGCTATTCCAGGGTCTGTGCTTTTGGGACCAGGTAGAAAAAAAGCATTCAAAAGGGCAAGATGTTTTTATTCCTAAAAACAGAAGATTTATTTTTAAGTCCATAGTCTTAAGAATATGAATCTATTCTGGTAAACATCTCAAAAGAGAGCTACAGGCCAGGCATGATGGCACACACCTATAATCCCAGCACTCAGAATGCTGAGATGGAAGGATTGTTGTGAGTTGAAGGCCAGCCTAGGCTATACAGTGAGTTCAAAGCCAGCCTGGACTACATACTGCAACCTTGTCTCAAAAACCAAACAAAAACAAAAACAAACCATGAGACAGAAAGCATGCTATAGGTTCAAACAAGAACTAAGAAATGACAATAATATTCTAGCTTGGTTTAACTGTCCAAATGTTTTTACTGAAAAGGGCATTAAACTAGTGTATAGTGTAAGGATAGTGAAAACAGTCAAGTTACACAGAGGGCATATTTGGAAATGATATTTAGCCAAAAAAACTATTCAGGCATGATCTCTACATATTAAAGGGACTAGTGAACAGTAGTTCTTGGCACTTGTAGATCACAGATCCTTTTAAGAGTATTCAAAGTTATAGATCCCTGCCTATAAAAATACATATTCATGTGTAATACGCTTATTATTTTGATATATTTCAAGGACTATGAGAGCTTCTGAAAACTAAATGTGGGCTCTTCCCACACACCCATGTCTTCATTATGTAGAGGAAACGATTATATTTTACCCAGCTTTTCATTGTTTACAGACATTTGGACTGATTCTTGTACAGCATTTTAGAAGTGACAAACAATAGTTAGCATTTAATAGCAGTTACTATATACTAGGATCTCCTAAGTGCTTTACATGTGTAATGGACACATTCTTTGCCCTAACTGTATGAGGATAGTGTTACTGCCTTTTATTTTTTAGAAGAGAACATGTAATGCACAGAGAGGCTAAGTAATTTACCTAGATCATACAGCTAGTGTGTATTGGAGCCAAGATTTGAACCCCCAGTATTTTGAAGAACCTGTCCATTCATCCACTCTTCTGTACTGCCATACAGGACCAAAAAGGGAAATGCAAATGCTGTAACAAATCAGAGAAGGGGAGAGAAAAACCTCTATTATAAATCATATAGCTAGAGCAGAGAATGGGATTCTTACCCTAGTCTTCATCTCAAGGCTATTTGGAAATTAGACATTAAACCCTACTTTTAAAAATTCCCTGACCAAGACTTGTATTTCTTTTGAAAGATTGCTTAGAGGATTACTTTTGTTGGTGGTTATTTTGTTTTGTTTTGCTTTGTGGCACAGAGGGATCAAACTCACAACCTCACGCCTGCCAGACAGGCACTTAAGTCACTGAGCCAAACTCCTGGCCCTAGTTTTTTTGAGGCAGGGTCACACTATGTAGCTCAGGCCGGCCTTGTGCTCGCATTGTAGCCCGAGCCAGCCCTGAACTCGCAACGCTTCTCCTACCTCAGCCTCCCGAGTGCTGGGATTAAAAGCGCATGCCACCATGCCCGGCTTTTTGTTGGAGTTTTAAACAGAGTTGGATTAAATTGTTCTCTTTCCAAAGTACAGTTGGATCTGAGACTATTTATGTGGAAGGAGTATGGTAGCATTTATTATTTCCTGGTACAGAGGCATTTTCTGTCTTAATCCATGAACACTTTTTGTTCAAATAGTAGTCCATGTTGTACAAATCAGGAAATATTTATAAAGTACTTACAATAACTCTTCCCTTCCCTGGCCATCTGAGTCCTGTGTTGCTTTGGGATGATGGACAGTGAGGCGCGCCGTGTTATCCTCAAAACAGTGTAGCATCGCTCCCTCAAGCCCATCTGACATATTTAATTGATTGAACTAACCTTTGTTTTATATTGTTTTGTTTAGTGCAAAGATTTAATGTTAAAACCTTGAGGTTTTTGTTGTTTGTCTTTACAGTAAACTGTAATATTTGTTCAATATTTATTGACCACTCTCAGTGTGCTAGGTTCTACTGTATACAGAACACTGATCCTTGCCAAGAATCTGGTACATTATGTTAATTAATTTGAATCCATTCTGTAAATATTTATTGAGTCCTTCCTATGTGCAAGCACTTTGCTAGGCAATATGAAGAATGGGTTCATAAGACAGAGTTTCTGTTTTCAACAATTTAAAAATTGTAGAAAGGAAGAAGAAGATATAAACTGCTAACAGGAATAAAATAAAAGTATCAGTGAATAACTGAAGATACCAGAGAGCAAAGTACTGTACTTTTAATTAGAGGGAACAGAAAGTGCTTCTCAAAAGGGGCAGCAACTGAGCAGACCTGGGCAGATGAATGGGATTTCAGTGGTGGAGCAGAGCATCACAAGTGTAGAAATAGTATGAACAAAAATATGGAATCAAAAAAGGTAAATGCATGGCTTGAGAGTAGTAAGTAGGCTGGTGTGGTTGGAGCGTGGATTCCATAAACTGATGGGAGAGGGGGAGAAGGTCAGGAAAGGCCGGAAGGAGCTAGCTGGTGGTGGGCACCTTCAGTGCAGGACAAAACCTTGGGTGTTGTGGCAGTCATAGGGAAGTAATTAAAGTTCATAGGGATGAGGACAAGTGGGAGATTATGTGTGGCATATTGTAATTTGTAACTTCAGAAGGGAATAACTGAAGTAGAGATCAGTGTGGGACAGGAGGAGATACTGGTTAAGTGATTAGCATGTACTGAAGTGTAGGGAAGAAATGAAAAAATCTTTTAGCAGGGAGGAGTAGGAGCAGTTCCGTTTATATACAGTAAGTCCCCAGCTCAGAAATGAGTTCCATTCTGGGAAAACATTATAAGGCAGATTCATTTATATCTGACAAAGTGAGTCTTATGCAGTACACCTGTGAAAGTTTGCAATTTGAATTTTTGTAAGTTGGGGACTTAACTGTGGATAATTCCAACTCAAACTTATATGTATAGTACTTTGAAGTTTTTCTGGTTTATAGAAAAAGCTAAAGGTTTGTGTACATGCATACCCTTCAACCTATATTCTCAGACTCTTGTGTTTAATGATAAAATGCAAATGTAAATAAGAGTACAGTTAATAAAACCAAATAGAAAATATACCCTCATAGGGAAAGGGAAAGAAGTCTTGTATTTGTGGTTGTTTTAGTGAACAATGATGAGTTTTCACTCAAAATTAAGTAATGTGTTTAATGTGGAGGTTAGTTAGAACCATTAGTATCAACCCCTCAAAGCTCTGGTTGGTACATTAAAATGTTTTAAATAATACTTCATATTTTAGCAGGGTGTGGTGGTGCATGCCTTTAATCCCAGCACTTGGGAGGCAGAGGTAGGCGGAGTGTTGAGTTCGAGGCCGGCTTGGGCTACAACGCAAGCACAAGGCCGGCCTGAACTACATAGTGTGACCCTGCCTTAAAAAAATAGAGCCGGAGGTTTGGCTCAGTGGCTTAAGCACCTGTCTGGCAGGCGAGAGGTTGTGAGTTTGATCCCCAGTGCCGCAAAATAAATAAATAAATAAGTAAATAAATAAACTGTGGAGTAACTGCTACCTTCTCTTGAAGATAATCAGACTTAGACAGCATTAATTAGCTAAAGAGTAATCACAGATTCTAAAGAAACTCATTTTCTTTGTTGTTGAGATCCTTTTCTCTGCCTTTTTCTTTTCTTTTCTTTTCTTTTTTTTTTTTTTTCCTTCTGCCAAAACCATTTAAACATTTCATCATGTTTGGATTTCGAAGTTCTAACACTCTGTTTCCTAAGATTTGAAACGGAACAAACCCCAGAAAAGGAGTAAAATCTTAGTAAGCCTATCCTAGGTGTCAATAAATAGTAAATAAATTCTTCAAGAAGTTTCCATCGAAACATATAGTACTATGTTTTGTGCTTATGTATTATACTGTTATATTATATAGCTAGAATACATGCAGTGAGTTAGCCACAACTAAAAGTTTGTAAAGTAGAAAAAAATGCTAACCTAAGATGTGAACAAAATTGTTAGGTTTCAGTGTTATTTAAGCATTGGGTTAATGATGAATACATAATTCAGGTGGGTTTGAGGTTTTATTCAGGATTTTCTGGAATAATCAGTTTAGGGGCCAGGAGTATAGCTTAGCGGCACAGCGCCTGCCAGACAAGTGCAAGGTCCTGAGTTCAATTCCTGGTAAAATAATAATAATACTAAGTTTGGGATTATTTAAAATATTAATAATGATTTACTTAAACTAAGAGTACTTCAGCCTCTTCTAAAGAAGTAACAACAAGCACAGCAGTTCTTAAAATCCACTACTTACCAGAGCTTTATTTCTGTTACCTGTGGTAGTACCAGTATCAAATGCCATCAGGTGTGGTTGCTCATGACTTGAGAAGTTCTTTGTATTTAGCCAGGTGTGGTGGCACAGGGCTGTAACCCCAGTACTCTGGAAGGGTCAAGCAGAAGGGTCACAAGTGCAAGCCCCTGCCTGCTCAACTTAGCAACTTAGTGAGACTTTCGCTCAAAATAAAAAAATGGGCTGGGGAGGTAGCTAGCTAGCTGCGTAGGCCTTGGCTTCAATCATCGGTACTGAAAGAAGAAAAGTTCTTTGTACTTAAACACTTTAAATTGAAAGATAGGGCTATTATCATGCTGTGTTTAAAACTTACTACAAATAGCTGGTATTGTACAGCCTTTGCTGTTGTACTGCTGCAGTAGTTCTAATGATAAATAGCTAGTTTAATTTGGTTTTCATCAGTGACAGAAAGCAGATGACCTGTGGCCCCCATTACACAATCAAGAAGGCAGTGGCAAAGGGTAGGAAACACCTGCATTGTTGCCTTGAAGAAGATGTTGATGATTTTAATTACATCATTAATAAGGATGACTGATTAGGCTATGATGGGATATATGAGACCATATCACTAAATTTTTTTATTAAAAGAAAAATAACATGTTAAAGGATGCATTTATACTGAGTACAATGGTGCACACCTGTAATCCTAGCTACTTTTGAGGCTGAAGCAGGAGGATGGCAAATTGAAGGCTAGCCTGGACAACTTAGTGAGACTCTATTGCTAGACTGGAAAGGACCACGAGCCAGATGTGGTAGTGCACACCTGTAATCCCAGCACTTGGGAGACTGAGGCAGGAGGACTGCTGCGAGTTGAAGGCTAACGTGGACCACAGAATGAGTTCAACGCCAGTGTAGATTACATAACGAGACTCAATCTCAAAAAATCAAAATAATAATAAGAAGAAGGAGGAAGGATAGATGGCCTGAGGGTATAGTTCAGTGGCAGAGCACCGTTAGGTTTGATTCCCAGGACTGGGAAAACCAAACATGTGTATGTGTGTAGACAGCAGAAAAGGAAAATAGTCACAACCAAACTGCTTAGTACACAAGTGCTTACATAGACACTGACCTAGAAATTCGTAAGTGAAGCTGTCCAGGTAGTGTGTTGCAGGAAGAGGGGGTTTACTTTTCGCTGACCTAGAACAGTGTTATCCAGTGCTCTCTGTGCATTGTTTCCCATGCTCTCTGTATCCACTGTCCAGGTCAGTAGCCACTGGACACATGACTTTTTGAACACTTGAAATATGACCTGTTCAGATGAGGAGCTGACATTTTAATTTAATTTTGTAATTTGAATTTTAATGGCCACATGTGGCTAATAGCAACCAGTTGTACAGTACAAATAGAGAAGAGGAAAGAATGCAGAACCAGAGCCAATAAGTTGGACCATGTCACTTGTCCTGTTCCTGAAAACCCTGCACCAGATAGTTATGTGTGCCGAGTCATGAGGCTCTTTCTATTTACTTGTTTTGTAACTGGCACTTGTAGTTATTCTAGTAAAAAGTCTAGAAAAATACAGCTTCAGAGCTGCATAGCACTTAGGAGGCATCAGTCAAGTCCTCTCCTTTCGGTTCATCCTCTGATCTCCAAGGCTTTTTGAAACTCAGGTGTTTGTTTCCACCTTGTCACGTTTCACTGAATCTTTGATCACTTGTGCAGCAGTTCTCTAGGGAAAAGATTACAGAGAGTGACTCATCCCTTTGGTATCAAGAAGTGGTATTTCCTATACTAGTTGGTTAATGTGTTTCATTACCTGGAGCTTGGGATTTATTGCTTCTGAAGCAGCACTTGTGCTAATCCTCATGTAAGTTTCCCTTCTACCTCTCCAGGATGATACTCAAAAAAGTGAGACACTGTCCCTTTCCCCTGTGTCACAGGAGGTGGATAAATAGAATTCTGTGATGATTTTCTTCAAACTAGTGAGGTTGTAGCAATTAAAAATAGAAATAGAGATGATGTGTACCTCACTGATTTACAAGTTGTATATAAATTATGTCACGCAAACTATTAGAAAAACTGGAAGAAATTATGTTCATTGTCTATCTGTGAGCCCACTCTGTTCATTTGTTGGGAGCCCTCTGTCCATCCTAGTCTAGTCATTACAATGGACTTCCTTGCTTAGAAATGATACAGATTTGAGAATGCTAGTGAGCCAAAGATTATCTTTCTCTATAGTAAGAAGTGTGCTCTGTGTACACAAAAGAAATGTGGTTATGTAGAGAAACTTGATTGATTATGAAAATTATTGCTTTGTTTCGTTCTGGAGTTCAGCAGCATATTGTTTAGTGGGATCACATTTCTGTGTCCTAATATCTGTTCTCCATGTCTCCTAGAAGACTGTAACTACAGCTTCTATGATTACCACAAAGACACTACCTCTCGTCTTGAAAGCAGCAACTGCGACCATGCCTGCCTCTGTTGTGGGCCAGAGACCTACCATTGCTATGGTGACCGCCATCAACAGTCAAAAGGCTGTGCTCAGCACTGATGTGCAGAACACACCAGTCAACCTCCAGACGTCTAGTAAGGTCACTGGGCCTGGGACAGAGGCTGTCCAAATTGTGGCAAAAAACACAGTCACTCTGGTAAGCCAGCAGCCACTACTTATATGTGCCCACATGAGAGGGTTCAGGATATACATTTGTATGGTGTAGCCATTGTAGGCCCCTGCTAGATTTCTTAGTTCCTGTCATTCTTCTGGCATACTACGTTCATTTGGGCCTGACAAGGGAATATAGCATTCCTGACTAGGGAATATAGCAATCTGCTGTCAAAGTATGGCTTGATTTTCTGGGAAACATGTCCTTCACTCACCTCTCCCTCCATCCTATCCACTGTCCTTCCTGTGAAGCTTGAGTGTTTAAACTCTCGCATTGCACTGCTGCTTATAGTTTACTATCCCTTTGCACTGAATGCCACCAAGAAGTACTGGTTATTGGTTGAGACACTTGGAAAATAGTCAAGAAACTCACAAATTAATATATCAGTAGCCAGATTCTATCAGGGAAAAAACATCCCTTGAAGAAAGTAGTTAAACGAGAATTGTTCTTAGATTTCTAGGATTGAGCCATTTTAGAAACTGATGTTCCTGCAAGCTTAAGGGAACTATATCCAGATAGGATATAAACATTTTCTTAACATGGCAGCTAAGAGCTGTTGGTGGCTTTTCAGTAATGAACAACAGTGAGTTAAACTGGAGAGCACCAAAGTGAAGCTTAGCCACTTACCCAGGAATCCTTAGAGAAGCAACCTGATCACTTGGTTACTGGGGAAAATTCTCTCTGGGAATAAAGCCATTCACTGTGGGGTAAAGGGCCTAGCTCAGGAGAAAGCCCAGTTAGCTAGGCACAAGTTTGATTTTACTTTGGATCAAGTCTTGGCTTTTAAAATATGTAAGCGCATGAGTTCTCATGTGTCAGAGGAAATAGTTTAAGATCGCTGAGCCTGTTGCATGAGGAAACAAATATGGTTGGCTTATGGGGCAGAGCAGGCAGGCGGGAGGAGAAAATTCCGAATGCTGTGTCAATTCAAGTAGTTAACTCCACAGTGGAAACTTGGAGACCGTGTTGTCTGATGTGGAAAATACTGCTATACTGAAAATACTGTAAGAATGTTGACCTTTGTTAATGAAGTATCCTCGCCCTGATTTCTCTTCCCATTTGTTTAGCAGGTTCAGACAACACCTCCTCAGCCCATCAAAGTTCCGCAGTTTATCCCTCCTCCTAGACTCACTCCACGTCCAAACTTTCTTCCACAGGTGAGTAAACTGAAGAGAAGCCCAGGGTGAATAAGCAAGACTGAAATCCTCACGGGCCTTTTAAGGGCAGCCTGGAAGGAGGCTCATCAGGTCTGCTGTATTCAGAGCTCACTTAGCTACAGGTTCTGCCGGTTGATTTCTCTTCAAGGAAGAAGCTTATTCTATCATTATGGTTTGTCAGCAGTGACCAAAGGCAGTAACGGGGAAGTGAAGGAAAAAGAGTTTCCTAAATGTAAAGCAATCACGATAACAGCGTTATAACTCTTACAAGGTTAATTTGCTGGAAGAATGTACCAGAAACTGCCTGGGGGTGGGGAAAGAATGCAATTACTACTTTTCATTTCTTTCCTGGTTACCAGAAAGAGTAAGGGGAAAAAAACAGCAGCAAAAATAACTGATAAAAACCACTCAGCCAGGCGTGGTTGCTCACGCCTGTAATCCCAGCACTCGGGAGGTTAAGGCAGGAGGATCATTGGGAGTTCGAGACCAGCCTGGGCTACAAAGTGAACTCAAGGCCAGCCTGAGCTGTATAATGAGACCCTGTCTAAAAAGCAAAAAACAAAAAACAATAAAACCCCAGTCAGTTCTGCTCTGGAAAGTTTTGATATTGAGCAACAGGCTCAAACATAAACCTGCCTTTCAGAGGTTCACAGTAGGGGCCTGCACTGGGAGCTTCTCCCAGCTCCAGCAGCTGGCACTGTCTGTTTTCCTGCATGTGCGTCTAGCACTGAGGCTGACCTCACCCTTCTCAAGGCAGAAACCCGGATCAGCCTTGACAGGAGCTGTGGGATGTTGACTTGCTCAGTAGAGGGGCTGAGAGTTACTGTCTGCAGCCCTAGGTTTCAGGCAAAGAGAAGAGAAAGGATTTGGGGCTTGCTGGTGCAATTTGTACCTTCTTAGGAGGGGATGGACAGTGCAAACATGAGACACAATGATTTCATCATTTATCAGAGACGTCTTTAATAAAAAAAAACCTTGGGTGGCAAGTGCTTTACTAAGAACTGTGGCTGTGCCAGACGGCTCTCTGCCCTCAGAGCATCCAAGGCGGTTAGCGCGGCATACAGAGTAGACTGGGGAGGATGCAGCAGTACCCATTCTTCAGTGTGTTAGAGACAGTTTCCTGAAGATTTCCTTGAAGAGATGGCAGTCTGTCTGAGACCTAAAAGCCTCATAAACTTTGCCTGAAAAAGTTTGGGGGAAAGAACAAAACTGTTCTCTGTAGAAGGCAGAGCCTCTGTGTATAGAATGGAGAGATGGGTAGAAGTTCAGGAACCAAGAGAGATTTGCTGCAGCTGAATGCAGGGGCCACGTCGCAGCCCAGCTGACTGGAGATGAGGCCAGAGAAGAGGACCGAGATCAGAGCCTGCACACCCTTCGGGGCAGTACAGCGTCTTGTCAGCGGGTCCCAGGAAGGCGTTTCCAAGCGAGGACTTGACCTGCCAGACCTACACTTTAGAAATTGCATCTTGCCACCATGCAAATAATAGGTTAGGGATGGTCAAGAATGCAGGCAGGAAGAGCAGGGAGGACACTGATGATCACAGCTAAGATTTGGAGAACCATGCTGACTACCAGGTACTGTGCTGGACTCGGCACTTTACATGGGTTGTCTATTTGAACTCTCATAATAACCCTATGACAGTAGGCATTACTTTTTTTTTTAGGTAAGGAATCTTAGATTTAGTTCATGTTTTTCTAACATTGGGTCACAACCCATTAGCAGGCTGTGAAATCAGTTTTGGAGTTTGATGGTCCATGCTATGCACTTCATTTCATAAAATTTTTTGTTTTATAGACATAAATCACCACAAGGCCATTGTAAGTTAAGCCAAATTTTCAGGCTCACAAGACTATCGTGGGCTACTTGTGGCAGCAGTCTACGTGGAAATGATATAGAACAGAAACCACAGCTTGCCAGGAAGACAGCGTGAGACATTTTTCCTCAGTAGGAGTCCTCCTCACAGGCCAGTCAGCAGTCTCTACAGCTGTCCAGAGATACCTCTGCTTCAAGGAAATGAGATCTTTATCTGGGACAGTGGGAGAGTCACTCATCCACAGAAACCTCATGCACTTAGAAGCCAGTATATCTTGTGACAGGTCTTCAAGTATGACGTTTAAGATCTCCACAAGGGCCTGCCTAAGGTACCACACCTCACTTAGGGAAGCCCGAAGCATGATATCCTCTTAACTATCTGTGACTCTCCCATTCAGATTCAATTTAGTGACCTCTTGTCGATTTAGCAATAACAATGTCTGCTCCTGAAAGAGCGAGTGTACTGAAAGCCTGCTCGCTCTTTCAGGAGCAGACATTTCCCGAACTTCAGGGTCACACGCAACTACTGCCAGACATCTCTACTTGGACCTCTCACAAGAAGTTCAAAGTCAGCATGTCTCAAACACACCAATTCCTCCCTCCCTGTTTCTTTCTTCTTTTTTTTTTTGGGGGGGGGTTCTTTTTGAGATAGGGTTTTACCATGCAGTTCAAGCTGGCCTTGAACTCGCAGTGATCCTCCTGCCTCAACCTTCTGAGTGCTGGGATTACAGGTGTGCGCTGCCTTTGTATCATGTGTGTCTGGTAACGTAGTTACATTCTTACCTTTATTGGGTTTCTAGGGGAACAGAGCAAGAAAGTTAGCCAAGGATCAAATTCTCATGCGTAGGCAAAAGGATTTTACCCATGGGGTCACAGTTTTAAAAATACTGGTTTAGAAAGATCAGGTGTGTTGCCTGAGATTACATGCTTTTGTTTTGTTTTGTTTTGTTTTGTACTGGGAATTAAACTCATGACCTCACACTTGTCAGACAGCTGTGTGCCACTAAGCTACATCACTGGCCCTGGCTTTTTTTTTTTTTTTTTTTTTTGGTACTGAGGATCAAACTTATGACCTTGTATTTGCCAGGCAGGTGCTTGTTTGACTGAGCTTAGCCCCCAGCCTTTTTTTTTTTCCTTTTTTGATTACATACTTGTAAGAGTTAGAAACAGGATTTTTGAACCTAGGCAAGAGTGACACCAGTTTTGTTTGTTTTTGAGAGAGAGTCTAGCTGTGTAATCTAGACCTTAAATTTGCTATATAGCTCAGGCTGTCCTCAGACTCTACAGTTTACCCTCTACCTCCAGCCCTCTTAACTCCCTGTGCCTGGTTTCTCCTTCTCTGTCTCTTCTGTGGGTTTACTCCTCCTCTGCCCAATCTTAGATGTGACTGTTTCTCAGGATTCTGTCTGAGAAGCCCTCTTGTTCCACTCTCCTGGGTCTTCATGGGAGCTCTTAGCCGTCCTGTAGCTTTAGTTACCATCCATACTGAAAGCCTGCTTGCTCTTTCAGGAGCAGACATTTCCCGAACTTCAGGGTCACACGCAACTGCTGTCAGACATCTCTACTTGGACCTCTCACAAGAAGTTCAAAGTCAGCATGTCTCAAACACACCAATTCCTCCCTCCCTGTTTCTTTCTTCTTTTTTGTGGGGCGGGGGGAGGGTTCTTTTTGAGATAGGGTTTTACCATGCAGTTCAAGCTGGCCTTGAACTCGCAGTGATCCTCCTGCCTCAACCTTCTGAGTGCTGGGATTACAGGTGTGTGCTGCCACTCTCAGTTTTGATGCCATATGTTTAAGCATAGTTGTTTATTTGTTTGGTTTTAGTTTTTATAAGTGGGGTGTGTTGCCATTGTTGTTCCTTTACTGGGGATTGAACCCAGGCCACTATGCCCAGCTGAGTATAGTTTTATTTATCATGATTTCAATAAGCCAAACATAAGCTAGTATAGTAGTAATGAGGATAGAATGAAATACATTTGAAATGTATGGAAAATAGAGGTAGAGGGCTGGACACAGCACATGCCTGTAACCACAGTACTTAGGAAGCTGAAGCAGGAGGATCACCTCCAGTTCAAGGCCAGACTTGGCTACATAGTTCAAAGCTGGTCTGAACTACATGACAAGACCCTGTCTCAAAAGAAAAGAAGAAAAGAAAAGAAAGTAGAGGTGGAAAGCTGGGCATAGGGGTACATGCCTGTAATCCCAGCACTCAGGAGGTTGAGGCAGGAGGACCACTGCGAGTTCAAGGCCAGCTTGAACTGCATGGTAAAACCCTATCTCAAAAAAGACCCCCCCCCAAAAAAAAGGAGAAAGAAACAGGGAGGGAGGAATTGGTGTGGTTTTTTTGTTTTGTTTTTGCGGCACCGGGGATCGAACTCACAGGCTCGCACCTGCCAGACAGGCGCTTAAGCTGCTGAGCCAAACTCCTGGCCCTGGTTTTTCTGAGGCAGGGTTGCACTATGTAGTGCAGGCAGGCCTTGCACTCACGCTGTAGCCCAAGCCAGCCTCGAACTCACAATGCTCCGCCTACCTCAGCCTCCTGAGTGCTAGGATTAAAAGCGTGCACCACCACGCCCGGCGGAATTGGTGTGTTTGAGACATGCTGACTTTGAACTTCTTGTGAGAGGTCCAAGTAGAGATGTCTGACAGCAGTTGCGTGTGACCCTGAAGTTCGGGAAATGTCTGCTCCTGAAAGAGCATGTAGGCTTTCAGTACGGATGGTAACTAAAGCTATGGGATGGCTAAGAGCTCCCGTGAAGACCCAGGAGAGTGGAACAAGAGGGCTTCTCAGACAGAATCCTGAGAAACAGTCACATCTAAGATTGGGCAGAGGAGGAGTAAACCCACAGAAGAGACAGAGAAGGAGAAGCCAGGCACAGGGAGTTAGAGGGCTGCAGATAGAGGGTAAACTGTAGCTGTGGGTACCTAGGAATTCAGAATGTGATTCACAGCCATAGGCAACACTGTCACCATTCTGGGCACGAGTTCTCGACAGGTCAGTCTCCGCATCAGCCTCTTAACCTCTGCCTGAAGAGGTGGCGTGGTATATGAGAAGGAGTTGAGGCGTTAGACTACATTCAGGATAGCATTTGAATTCCCTTAGTGCTAATGAGCATTTGTACCATTATATGTCCTGAGATCTGTAGAATTAATAATACTAAGTGAATATTAGTAAGCATTTATATTAAATACTATTTCACATATATAGTGTGTGAAAGGAAGATATACCATGTTGTAGACCTAGAAGACTTGAGAAATTTCTTTAAGTAATATAATAATTTTTCTTTCTTTCCCCTATAGGTTCGACCCAAGCCTGTGGCCCAGAATAACATTCCCATTGCCCCAGCACCTCCACCCATGCTCGCGGCTCCTCAGCTTATCCAGAGGCCTGTCATGCTGACCAAGTTCACCCCCACGACTCTCCCCACATCCCAGAATTCCATCCACCCTGTCCGGGTCGTCAATGGGCAGACCGCAACCATAGCCAAAACATTCCCCATGGCCCAACTCACCAGCATTGTGATAGCTACTCCAGGGACCAGACTCGCTGGACCTCAGACTGTACAGCTTAGCAAGCCAAGCCTTGAAAAACAGGTACGGGCAGAGCACACACCTGCCGCGGGCAGTGCCTGTGGTGACGGCTGTTGGGCTCCCCTGTGCTGTTCATCTAAGCACCACTGTTGGGAACCTGTTGCTTGTAATTCACCTGCATGCGAAAGGCCACTGTCACTGAAGAAAGTTGAAATGTTTTTCCCACCATCCCCGTTATGGATGGCTTCAGAGTCTTGTGTGAATGAGCGCCCCCTGCTGTCTCTGAGGCAGAAATTCAGAGCCTGGCAGGACTGCCTCGCCTCAGTAAGGAAGCACTGATGTAGTAAACAGAAAACGCCATATTAGTAGTTTTGGCCCAGTAAGAATCCAGATGAGGACGTGACTGTGAAAAAAAGCAGGAGGAATAAACAAACAGGGAAAGGAATTTCATTTCAAAGATTTTCCTTGATCATTGCAGATAATATGTAGCCAAGTTAAAAACTTCAAAGTCATTCTTTTCACTGCAGAGGGTGCAGACATGTTAGCTCAAATATCAAAACCATCCATTTCTATCTTCTGAAGTCAGATTTTTCTCTTTAACAAAACTAGAGTTGAAAAAGCCCTTAGAGAAGAATTTTGCAAAGGAAATCACCCTCCGCCAGGTGTAATCCCAGCACTCCAGAGGATGAGGCAGGAGGATCACAAGTTCAAGGCCAGCTTTCACTATGTACTAAGTTGAAGCCCTGCCTCAAATACATGACAAGATTCTGTCTCCAAAAAACAAAAGCAGGAAAGCAAAAGAAAAGCATCCTCTTTCAAGAAGGTTGCTTTAAAAAATCATTGACTGGGCCAGGGATATAGCTCAGCAGCACAGCGCGTGCCTGGCAAGCATGTGGTCATGAGTTCCATTCCCGGTACCAAAAAAAAAGTCATTGACTGAGGCCAAGCATTGTGGCACACACCTGTGATCCCAGCACTCAGGAGGTTGAGGCAGGAGGACCGTTGCAAATCTGAGGCTACCCTGGGCTACATAGGAAGTTCAAGGCCAGCCTAAACTGCATAGCAAGACCATCTCAGAAAGCTATAGACTTGTTTCTAGTACTTAGAATCCCCTTTCCCTTCACGTAGAAGCAGTCTCTATTGGTCTCAGTCTCCTGCCCCTGCACTGTGGACCACAATTCCCAGAGGCTGGCCACATGGTGGGGAGTGGACGGCTCATTGAACAGGGAGCCTTTCCCATGAAGTGTCATGCCTATCCGCAGGGAGCTCCTCAGCACAGCAGACCTGCTCATGACAACTGGCCCCCAGGACCCTGTGCACAGGAGTCACAAGGCTTAGAGCCTGTTGCTATTCCTGGGGCACCTGCACAAACCGCAGCAAGTCCTCGAGGAACATTCAGAAATCAATTAGTTATGCTTGTTTTATTTTATTTTGTTCTGTTTTATTTTATTTTAATTTTTTCGGTACTGAGGATCAAACTCACAACCTCACGTCTACCAGGCAGGTGCTTAAGCTACTGAACTAAATCCCCAGCCCTATTTTTTGAGACAGGGTCTCACTATGCAGTTCAGACTAACCTTGAACTCACTTTGTAGCCCAGGCTGGTCTCGAACTCACAATGATCCTCCTGCCTCAGCCTCCCAAATGCTGGGATTAAAGGCGTGCACCACCATGCCCGGCTTGTTATGCATATTTTAGACCAGAAGTTCCCAGACCTGTTGGCGGCAGAATTTCAGTGGAAAATACCGAAAGTCATGTGCTTCCTTCAGCAGCACACATACTAAAATTGGAAAATACCGAAAGTCAGATGCTCAAGCTTAGGCGCTCTGGGCAGGTTTGGAGACCATCTGCGCTCACGCCCTGCGCTGCCTCACGGTCACCCAGATAGAGCCTCAGCTTCACAGGAGGGGTTCACGGCACCAATTTGGATCACTAAATAGTATTTCTCTTTGACTTTCTTTAAACATAAAGACAAAATGTTTTCAGTTTCATTTTGTTTTTTTTTTTTATTTTCCAATGACAAAGATAGTAGATGTTCATTTTAAAAATGCAAATATTAGAACAATATAAATTGCAGAAAGTGCTCTGTCCCCCATAACCTAAAAATTTTCGTTATTTTACCCCAAGAATTAATTTCTATTGACAGTTTAGATTATATTCCTTCAGATATTTTCTGTGTATGTGCTGATATTTGTTTTAATCTAAAAGCAAAATCAAACTATTTTTTTACTTGTTCTTTTCCTACTCAGCAGAATTTGAGCATCTTTTCATGTCTTTGCCTTACATGTTGAGGTTTTTATTTATTTATTTATTTTGTCGCTTTGAAATAGGGTCTTACTATGCAGTTCAGGCTGGCCTTGAGCTCACTTTGTAGCCCAGGCTGGTCTTGAACTTGCAACAATCCTCCTGCCTCAGCCTCCCAAGTGCAGGATTGCTGGCATGTGCCACCACACTTTTGAGGTTTTTATTTTAGTTTTATTATCACAATAGAAGTATTATCTCGTTAAAATGTTTTTCTTTGATAGCCTTAACTTCTATGGTGTGTTTTCTTTTTGCTCTAATAGAGAAATCCAGTCATTTTATTTTAGTTTAGCAAGGCACCTGTCCTGACCGTCTTCTAGATTACTTAACCCAGGCAGCCGGGTCTCTCTTTGGGCTGGAATTTATTTTCAGAGTTCTTCTACTTCAGGTCTTCCTACTGTCTTTTTCTCTTTCACATTTCATTTGCAGTATTACATTTATAGCCATTAAGAGATCTCATAGGTGGGCTAAGAGTAAAGCTGTGAAAGTACCACTTATTACCTGTATGACCAGACAAGCTGGATCTCATTCTGCTTGTGTGTTTCTTTTAGGATAGCATTCATTCAATAAAAATGTGTTGGTTAAGTGCCAGCTGCTTTGCTGCTTGTGGTATCTGTTTACAAAGATAAGTAAATCAAAGCCTGTATCCTCACAAAGCTCAGTCTCTAGTGCATTTGGAGCAGGCACTGAGGCTCTCTGCAGGGAAGGAGGTTGGGCCGGTCCTGTAGGCCTCTCACGTTGCTGGCACAGGAAGAGGAGACAGCAGTGCCATTACACCAACAGGGCTCTCACTTCTCCCTACCAGGCATAACCAACTTCCTTATCCACACCAGAAAAGAAACTCCCTGCCTTATACCTAGCTAGAAGCCACATTATATTTTGGCTCTGAGAGAATAAGTGGAAGAGTTTAAAGAACTTTGAGGCTTAAAATGTGCAGGCATGCGTTGAAGATACTGTGTGTTGGATCCCAGAGCAGATATGGCAATAAAACTAGTCACATGATTTTTTTGCTTTCCTAATAACATAAAAGTTACATTTATACTCAACTGTGATCTAAGTGTGCAATAGCATTACATCTAAAAAATGTGCATAGCTTAATTTAAAAGTTTTTTGCTTAAGTAAGTACAGTCGCCAGGCGTGGTAGCACACACGTTTAATCCCAGCACTCGGGAGGCTGAGGTAGGAGGAGTATTGTTAATTTGAGGCTGTCTTGGGGTACAACATGAGCAAGGCTGGCCTGAACTACATAGTGCGACACTGCTTTAAAAAAATAGGGCTGGGAGTTTGGCTCAGTGGCCTAAGTGCCAGCTTGGCAGGCAGGAGGCTGTGAGTTTGATCCCCAGTACTAACAAAAAAAAAAAAAAAAAAAAAAAAGTACAGTCATCTGAACCTTCAGCAAGTGATAATCTTTTTGCTGATAGGCTTCTTACTTAGATTTTGATCACTGCTGACTGGTGGGATGACTGCTGAAGGTTAGGGTGTCTGTAGCAATTTCTTAAAGAAGACAGCCATGCAGTTTGCTCCATCAATTGCTTTTCTTTCAAGAACAATTTCTCTGTACCACGCAATGTTATTTGGTAGCATTTTGCTCACAGTCGAAATTGGAATCAGTGCCTTTCACCCCTGCATTGCTTTATTAACTAGGTTTAGGTAGTACTCTTAAATCCTTTGTTGTCATCCAACAATGTTCATAGCATTTTCACCAGTGGATCCATGTCAAAGAACCATTTTCTTTGTTCGCCCATCAGAAGCAACTCCTCCTCTGTTACAGCTGTGCTGCGGAACCGCCTCTGTCATCCCCCATCTCCAGGCTCCACTTGTGACGCTAGTTCCCTTGCTCTCCCCACATCTGCAGTTATCACCTCCTCTCAGGTCATGAATCCCTCAGTCATCAATGACGGTTGGAATCCAGTTCTTTGTAGGTTCTGTTGATGTTGATATTGTGCCATCCCCCATGAATCACAAATGGTTGTTTTGGTATCTAGAATGATGAAGACTTTCTATTGACTTTGTCCAGATCCATCCCGTGAATCACCGTGTATGGCGTTAGTAATACGATGTGAAAAGTCGAAGTTGCTCCTTGGTCTATGGGCTGCAGAATGGCTATTGTGTTAGCAATCTCATTTTACTGCGTCGGAGCCCTGGGGGTAATCAGGTGCGTTATCAGTGAACTGTAATATCTGAAAGGAATCTTGTTCTGAGCAGCAGATCTCAGCAGTGGGCTTAACATGTGCGTGAGCCATGTTGTGAACAGAGGTGCTGTCATCTAAGCTTTGTATTTAGTGTGTCTCTTTTTTTCTTTTTTTCCCCCTTGGTATCAGAGATTGAACCCAAGGCCTTTGCACTGAGCTACATCCCCAGTCCTTTTTTATTTTTTGTTTTGAGACAGGGCCTCACTAAATTGCCCCGACTGGCTTGGATCTTGTAATCCTCCTGCCTCACCCACCCAGCAGTCTGATTCTTTAGAGCCCTAAAGAATTTAGATGCTTAGCCAGCCGGGCGTGGTGGTGCCCACCTTTAATCCCAGCACTCAGGAGGCTGTGGCAGGAGGATTGTTGTGAGTTGAAGGCCAGCCTGAACTGCATGGTGAGACTCTGTCTCAAAAAAAAATAGCGCTGGGAGTTTAGCTCAGTGGCCTAAGTACCTTCCTGGCAGGCTTGAGGTTATGAGTTTGATCCTGGGCACAAAAAATAAATAAATAAATAAATAAATAAATTAGGGGTTTATCTAAAATGATAAATAAGCAGTGGATTCAATTTTAAGACTCCAACTATATTCGCCCCTAACAAGAGAAACAGGCCTCATTTGTTCCTTGTTTTGGTTTTTGTGAGACAAGATTTCACTGTGTAGTACAGGCTGGCCTTGAACTCACTTATGTAGACCAGACCAGCCTCACAGTGGATCACTCATGGTGATCCTCCTGCCTCAGCCTCCCAAGTGCTGGGATTAGAGGCATGTGCCACCACACCTGCCCCCAGATTGTTCGTTGAAAACAGGCATTGACTTCTCTTTATAAAAGTTCTAGAACACTTCTTCCAATGTAAGGCTGTTTCTTCTACATTGAAAATCTGTTCCTGAGGGTAACCAACTTCATTAATTCACTAGTTCTTCTTGATAACTCACTGTAGTGTCTATACCAGTGCCTGCTGTTTCACCTTAACTTTGGTATTGCAGAGATGGCTTCTTCCCCTCAACCTCAGGAGTTAACCTCTGCCAGCTTTAGATTCTTCTTCTGCAGCTTTCTCACTTCTCTGAGCCTTCATGGAATTGAAAAGACTTGGGCCCTCACTCTGAGTTAAACTTTGACTTCAGGGCGTAGTGACTGGTTGATCTTCTATCTAAACCACCACAATCCGTATCAGTAACAAGGCTGTTTTGATTTCCTGTAATTTGTGTGATCACTGGAGAAGCACTTTTACCTTTCTTGAAGAACTTTCCCTTTGCAGTTACAATTTGGTGACCTGGTGTCAGACGCCTAACTTTCAGCCTGTCTCTTAGCATACGTTCCGTGATAAGCTTAGTTGTGGCTAGCTTTCGGATTAAAGTGAGAGAATCGCAAGTCTTCCTTTCACGTGATCCCTTAGAGGCCTTTATAGGGTTATTAACTGGCATATTCATGTGACTTGGGGAATAGGGAAGTCCAAGGAGGGGGAGAAAGACAGAGAACAGCCAGGTAGTGCAGTCATTGGAACACACACAACACGCTGGAGATGTAGCTCAGTGGTGGAGCATTTGCCTACTGGGCCGGGGGTTTGGTCCCCAATTCCACCAAAAAAAAAAAACAGAAGAATGCAAACAATGTCTAACTCTCCCCTGCACTCTGCACTGAGAGATGGGCTCTCTCTGTGTGGTCCAGGTTGTCTTGAATTCTTGAGCGGTGTTTTTGCCTCAGCCTCCCAAATAGCTCAGACTACAAATGCACACCACCATGACTAGTAAATTCGCCATCTTGTGTGGGTGCTATTCACAGTGCCCTGGACAGCTGTAATAGTGACATAAAAGACTCATAGGCCACCGTAGCAGAAACAGTAATGAAAAGGTTTGCGATGTTTCACGGTTAACAGACTGCAACACAGAGACACGCATCAAGCACATGCTGTTGAGAAAGTGATGTCCATTAGACTTGCTCAACCTGGGAGTGCCACATGCCTTCCACAAGAGAGGAAAGACTCTCTGAAGGGTGTCCGTGAAGCTCACTAAACCACAAATGTACAGTGCAGTGTACCTGTATCTCAAAGAGAAAAGTAGATGAAACAAGCCAGATGTATTACCGCCCATACTTGCTCTGTGTTCAGGTCCTCCCAGCACTCCGTGAAATGGGCCCAGCACCCATTAATGATGAACTGAGGTGAGGTTCTCAGTGTTCATTATGCCACACCTGATGCAGTTAGTGCTCTGGAATTCTGTTTGTTTCTTCTCTACCCATCCACACCCTGCAGCAAATACTTCTATGTCTGACTCCAAGCCTAAGCTACTAAGAAAAAATAGAAGATTCTGTGGGGGAAAATTGCCAGATTGCCATACAAGCCTCTATTCCCATATATATTTTCATAGAAACCTGCATAATATCCTCTAAAAAAGGAGTGATTGGAGAATATTACCCAATGGACTCTCCTCCAATTCCAGTCTTCAGTAAACCTGAGCTGATGATTCCCACCCACTTTAAAGCAAAGCAACCAACCAAATGGATTCTGTTTGCCTTCAGTCCTTATTTATTTGATTAAAGAAACTACTTGGACATTCATTTATTTGCATATAGCTAAGTGATTTTTTTCATGCAGCCAAGCCTCAGATGGTAAATTCGAAATTCAGGGTGTAAATGGTTAACGTAGTTCTAGACTAGCCAGAGTTTTTGCATTCTATTATTGGGCTCTATCAAAAGAACAGAAGTTGCAAAATCAAGTAGCTGTAGATGTGAAACAGGATTAATGTAAAAAGCAGGCTAGGAATGTACAAGTGCACTTATTTTTTTCTGCCTTCAATACAAAGATTAGTACAAGAGATATGCCCCTTTTATTCTTAAGTCCTCTTTTAAAATAATCAGATATAGGAATGGGGATATAGTTCAGTGGTAGAACACTTGCTTAGCATGCATGGAGGTCATTATTCAATTCCCAGTGCCAAAAAATATTGAATAAAAACAAAAAATAGGACCGGGGATTTAGTTCAGTGGCACAGCACCTGCCTGCCAAGTGTGAAATCCTGAGTTTGATTCCCATTCAAAAAAAAGAAAAACAACAACAACAAAAACAGGTATCAAGGCCACCCTGGGCTACATAGTCCAAGGCCAGCCTGAACTACATGTGCAAATAACAAAATAAACAATTAATTAAATAAAATAATCAGACAAGCCTGATAATAATTGACAATGGAAATTGGAAGAGACTGTGGTAGACTGCAAAGTAATATACTCCTCAAGGAAACAGCTGTTTCTTGACAATAACTAGTTTTATTACTTGGAAACTTTCAAGAAAAGCCTGAAACCTAGATGTTTGAAAAGTTACGTACCTTTTAAAATACTAGTAACTGTTTAAATATCATGTGGTCAAAAAAATAACATCCACAGGACAGTTTCAACTCTGTATAATGGTTTATCATCTGTGATAAAGATTGATCTTTCTGTTTGTTAACCTATTTTTTAAATTGAGGGGAAATCCACATCATGTAATTAACTATCTTAAAATGAGCAAGTCAGTGGCATTTAGTACATTCAGTGTCCTGTAACTACCACCTCTGTCTGATTCCAGAACATTTTCATTACCCCGGAAATAAAACCCAGTGTCTAAAAGTAGTTACTTTCTATTCACCCCTACCCCCACTGGCCCTGGCAGTTACCAGACTGCTTTCTGTTTCTATAGGTTTACTTACTCTGAATTTGTCATATAAATATAATATGTGACCTTTTGTGTCTGGCTTTTTTCACTTAGTATAATGATTTCTGGATTCATTCACATTATAATTATAATGCGTCTGTGCTTTCTTAAGGGCTGAATTTTATATATATATATATATATATATATATATATATATATATATATCGCAATTTGTTTATTGCCCTGAGTTCTTTGCTCCTTTGGCTGTTTTGAATAGGAATAGTGCCTCTATGAACATTTGCGCATAAGCATCTACGGGAGTATCTGTTTTCAGTCCTTTGGGGTATATGCCTCAGAGTGCTGTTTCTGCATCATGTGGTCACTCTGCTCAACTCTTGGAGAACCACCATACCCTTATCAGTGTTCACTATTTTGCTTTTTTGTTTAGTTTTGTTTATATTTGTTTGTCACCATTCTGGTGGGTATCAAGGGTGTGGCATTGTGATCTTTATTTGTATTTCCCTGATTGCTGCTCATATTTAGTATCTTTTCATGTGCTTATTGGCTATATGTATATACTCTTCAGGGAAATATCTGTTCAAATCTTGGCCAGTTTTTAAACTGACTTTGTCTCGCTCTTTCTTTTTTTTTTAGGACAGGGTTTCAGTATGCAGTTCAAACTGACCTTGGATTCACTTTGTAACCCAGGCAGGTCTCGAACTTGCAGTGATCCTCCTGCCTCAGCCTTCTGAGTGCTGGGATTACAGGCATGCTGGGATTACAGGCATGTCTCTCTCGTTGAATTAAAAAAAAACTTTTCAAATGATAGCCCATTACCAGATATATGATTTTTAAATATTTTCTGATTCTATGGATTGAATTTCTACTCTCTTGATACTCTCCTTTGATCCATAGCTGTTTTTTTTTTTTAACTTGATCTTGTACCCTGAAACTTTGTTCAATTTATTTATTAGCCCTTGTAATTGTTTTGTGGGTTCTTTGGGGTTTTCTGTATGTAGGGTCTTACCATCTGCAAACAGAGAATTTTCTGTCTTCCTTTCACTTTTGGATACCTTTAATGTCTCTTATTTTGCTGTTGCTCTAACCCAAACTTCTGCTACAATACTGAGTAGCAAACACCTTATTTATTCCTGACCTCAAGGGAAAAAAGAAGTTTTCCATGTTTCAACATCAAGTATGGTGTTAGCTGTGGTTTTTGTAAGTATTCTTTTTAAATCAAGAAAATCCCCTTCTGGTTCTAGTTTTTTGAATGTTTTTACTCATGAATGGGTATTGGATTTTTTAAAATAAAAATCATATATATATAAAAGTACAGTATAATGGTTTGACACAAATACATAGTGAAATGATTACTACAGTCAAGCTAATTAACATTCTACCTCCTCATCTCATGTAGTTACCTCTTCTGTATGTGTGGTGGGGTGCTAGATCTTTTTTTGAATGTGCATGATGCTCGGAATTGAACCTAGGGCTTCATACTTGCTAGGAGGTGCTCTACTACTGAGTTACATGCCTAATCTGTGGATTTTGACGAATGCTTTTTCTTCACCAGTTGAGATTATGTTTTCCTTAGTTCTTTTCAAGTAGTATATTACATTGATTTTATTATGGTAACCTGTCCTTCCAGGGTTTATTCTTGGGATACACCCAGCTTTGTCAGAGAATATCATTCTTCTGATATGCTATTGGAACCCAGCGTGGTAGAGCACTTGGGAAACTGAAACAGGAGGATTGCTGTGAGTTCAAGGCCAGTCTGGACTACATAATGAGACCCTGTCTCAAACAAGCAAACAAACAAATATATATATATATATATATATTCAGACATATATATATATATAAAATATATTGTTGGATTTAGTTCTCTGTTTTTTGTTGAGGATTTTTACATCTATGTTCATGAGAGGAAATAATCTGTAATTTCTTATTCATATGGTATCTTTGACTTTGGTAGAAGGGGGTAATGCTGACATCATAAAATGGGTTAGGATTCTTTTTTTGGGGAATACTTTGGAGAAGGATTCATGCTAACTCTTCTTTAAATATTTGGTAGAATTTATCACTGAGGCCCTCTGGTCCTATACCTTTTGATTTGGGAAAGGATTTTGATAACTGTTTCAACCTTGTCAGTTGTTACAGAGCTATTTAGATTTTCTGTTTCATCTTGGGTCAGTTTTGGTAAAGAGTGTTTCTAAGATTTGTCTCTTTCATCTGTGTCATCTAATTTGTTGGTGTATAATTGTTTAACTTATGGTGCTTTTTACTACTATTAAGGTTCAGAGTAATGCCCCCACCTTGTTTTTTTTTTTGTTTTTTGCACGGCACCAGGGATCGAACTTACAACCTCGCACCTGCCAGACAGGCACTTAAACCACTGAGCGAAAATCCCAGCCCTAGTTTTTTTGAGGCAGGGTCACACTGTGTAGCTCAGGCCGGCCTTGCGCTCGCGTTGTAGCCCAAGCCGGCCTGGAACTCACAACACTCCTCCTACCTCAGCCTCCGGGTGCTGGGATTAAAGGCATGTGCCACCACATCTGGCTCCGCCTTCATTTTTTATCTTAGTTATTATGTCTTCTCTTTTTTCCTTAGTCTAACCAAAAGTTAATAAAATGTGTTGATATTTGCAGAGAATTAATTGTTCATTTAAAGATTTCATTGTTCTCTATTTCATTTATCTCTACTTTAATCTTTATTTTGGGTTGTGTTCTTTTATCTGGTTCTTCAAGTGTAAAGTTAGGTGATTGATTTGGAGTCTTTGTAATACACACTTGTTCATAGCTATGAATTTCTCTCTTCACACTGTTTTCACTGCAGCACCTAAGTTTTAGTATTTTGTGTTTGTTTTGTAGCCTAAAACATGCTCTGTCCTGGAAAATATACCCAGTATACTTGAGAAAAGTGTCTACTGTTGTTGAATGGAGATTTCTTTAATCCATTTATAGTATATTAAGTCCTTTATATCCTTTTTTCATGATATATTTGTCTACATGCTATGTTTGTAGCTTAAAATGAGGTGTTAGAGTCTCAGCTATTACTGTAGAACAGCCTGTTTCTTTTCTCAATTCTGTCAATACTACTTGATATGTTTGGGACTCCATTGTTTAATGGATATGTGTTTACGATTATTATATCTTCTTTTAAAGTGGCTCTTTTGTCCATATATAATAACCTACTCTATGTCTCTTGTAAAAATTTGTGACTTCAAGTCAATGTCACCTAACAATATAACTGTCCCTGTACCCCTTTGGTTACTATTAGCATGAACTCTCTCTTTCCGTCTTTTTACTCTCAACCTTCTTACGTCTTTCACTGTAAAATGAATCTATAGCAGGCAGCATTGTGTTGAATCATCTGTTGTATCCATTCTGCCATGCTCTGTCTTTTATGGTGAGTTTAATCCAGTGACATTTAAAATGATTACTGATTAGGAAGGACCTACAGCATTTTGTTACTTGTTTTCTACGTATCTTAAGTCTTTTTGTTGTTGTTCTCCTTGATTTCCTCCAGTACTACTGCTTTTTGTGTATTTTTCTCTTGTACCATTTTTATGCTTTCTTCATTTCCTTTTCTGTGTATAATTTTTAATAATTACCATGAGGACTACAGTTAATATTTGTAAGTTTTTAACAATCTCGTTTTAACTGATACCAGTTCAGCTTCTTTTTGTTGTTGTTGTTTGTTTTGTTTTATTTTTTGAGACAGGGTCTTGCTATGTATTTCAGACTGGCCTTGAACTTACTATGAGACCCAGGCTGGCCTTGAACTTGTGGTGATTCTCCTGCCTCAGCCTCTCCAGTGCTAGGATTACAGCAGCTCTAGTTTGACTTCTTTCTTTCTTTCTTTTCTTTCTTTCTTTTCTTTCTTTCTTTCTTTCTTTCCTTCCTTCCTTTCTTCCTTCCTTCCTTCCTTCCTTCCTTCCCTTCCTCCCTCCCTCCCTCCCTCCCTCTCTACCTCCCTCCCTCCTTTGTCTTTTTGAAACAGGGTCTTGCTGTGCAGTTCAGGCTGGCCTTGAACTCACTTTGTAGCCCAGGCTAGTCTTGAACTCACAATGATCCTCTTGCCTCAGCCTCCCAAGTGCTGGGATTACAGGCATGCACCACCACACCCAGCTACTAATTCAATTTCAATAATATACAAAAACTCTATTCCTATATAACTGTCATCTCCCAACATTATATTGTTCTTTTTATAAATCATATCTTTATATATTATGTTCCTACTAATAGAGCTTTATAATTATTGTTTTGTGCATTTGTCTCTTAAATCATATAGGAAGCAAAATGAAAAAGTGCAAATCAAAAGTATAATAATACTGGCTTTTATTTATATTTACCTAGATAGTTACCTTTATTGGAGTTATTTCTTCATATGGCTTTGAGTTACTGTCTAATGTCTTTCATTTCAACCTGAAAGACTCCCTTTGGTATTTCTTTTAAGGCAAATATACTAGCAGTGAATGTCCTCAGCTCTTATTTACCTGGCAGTGCCTTCACTTCATGTTTGAAGAAGAGCTTTGTAAGATACCGAATTCTTGGTTGGTGGTGGTGTTTGTTGGGGGATTTCCACCTCCTCACTTTAAGTGTGTCACTGTACAGCTTTCTGGACTGAAGCTTAGCTGGCTGGTTCTAGCTCACAGTCCCTTCTGAATTTGTGATGAGACTAGCTGACCAGGACTGCAGTCACCTCAAGGCCTAACCAGAGTGGAGCAGTTTCCATCCAGGCTACTCAGTCTGGTGGCCCCTGGCAGGCCTCATTTCTCTACTGCCGCAGGCAGGAGGTGCAACTCCTTACCACTTGGTCTCTCCACAGTGCCACTCACAACACAGCAGCTGGCTTCCCCAAATGGGCAGGTCCAAGAGAAAGGCATCCTCCACCATTGTCTTGATTGCCTTGTTTTTATTTGTTTGGAGGCTCATGATGTCTTTTATCAGACTCTCCAAGAAGGTAACCCCCTTGCATGAGAGAAATTTGAACCCGTGTAGTTCCTCAGTAGAGAGGGATTGATATGCCCTTCCCCAGAAGCATTGCCACTGGTACTTTCTTCATCCTTGGAAGCAGCAGCAAGAGTCAAGGGCTACTTCATACAACCTTGGCATGGAAAAGCAAAGCTTTGTAATTGACCTCCTCTCTCCTCCCTCCTATTTCTGTTCTTTCACATCCAAAGAGTCATGCAATTCTCCATTGGCAGTTTGTGTAATGGAGGAAGCATGTCCTTTTTGTTTAAACGTAAAACCGTGTGTGTGTGTGTGTGTGTGTGTGTGTGTGAGTGAGAGAGAGAGAGAGAGAGAGAGAGAGACTTGAAATGATTCTCACGGTAGGACATATTCCTCACTCAGAAGATCAGTCAGGTCTTTATTGTATACCTGCAAAGCTTGAGGTGCTTGCTGTTTTTTTGTTTGTTTTGTTTCAGAGGTTCTTGCCTTTCATATAGGGTTGCAAAAATAAGGTTTGTGTAAGACAGTCCTCACTCTCAAGTATTCTGTAGTATAAAAGGGAGACACACAACATGACTGGAAGATCAGTAGTTGTCATAGTGCTGATAAGATAGATGATTCCACTTTCCTGTTGTAATAATGTGGAAAGTAGAAGGAAATACAAGATGGCCAGGAATGTGAAAGATCTTTGTGATTTTCATTAGCTTCTCAAGTCTAGTAAAACATTTTGTAGCATTATGAGTTTCAAGAACTTTTAATGTTGTGTTTAGAGGACCAGTCTTGCACTTTGGCTCCTGCCTGTGGATAATGAGATAATTTCATTCTGATTTTTTTAATTAATTGTGATTACCATTCAAAAAGACCATCATACTTGCAATTGTTTTCAATTTTGAAAAAGTAAATTAGGTTTGTTTATAGTTTTATATCCATACTTTTCTGAAGTCATTAGTGTGTTTATAAAACACGAAACTAATTGGCCCACTAGGTAATGGCAAGATTAGTAATAAAAGCACAGTTTACTTGTGTGCTAGCTACCATTTCTGTTTGGGTATAGTAATGTAAGTAGTGCTTCTTATGTTCATGTAGATGCTTCTAGAAGGGGTTGGGAATAATCAGAACTCCAACCTCTTGCAAAATGGCCCTTCCTTGGGAACTACATCTCTCTTTCTAGTGGATGTGATATAGGCAGACTTTAAATATCCCAAATAAAGGTAGTTCTTCACAAGAAGAGGAGTGTGTATGTATATAAGATAGTAAGCATCTTTCAGCTCTAGCTGTGGGCTAGAGCTTGACCCATATATAATGACAGTAGCCTTGCTTCTGGGAAACTATACCTACTTCCTGCAAAATATTGAAATCAGAGAGAGCAGCCTGTACTTTATTTTTATACACAGGAATTATAACATGAAGTTTTCTCTTTGTATAATTTAGACTATTGCATGTATAGATCCCTACTTACTGCAGTTTTGTTGTCTAATATCTTCAGCTGAACTTCCCCCATGAAATCCGTAATACGATCTCCTCTATTAATACGATCCAAATTTGAGTACGTTCTTTCGTTTTGTCTTGGCCACAGTTAAAGTATTTCTTATTTTTGTTCTTTTAATAAAAAATGAATTTTGAATTTTCATTTTCATTTTTCTCCCCTAGACAGTTAAATCCCACACAGAAACAGATGAAAAACAAACAGAAAGCCGTACCATCACCCCTCCTGCTGCACCCAAACCAAAACGGGAAGAAAACCCACAGGTAGGCCTGTCTTTCCAGTGCGTGGTGACTCAGTCGATGATGTGTGATGTATTTTCACACCACAGGAGGGACACCTGCTTTGCAAACCACTCCACATTCCTATTCTTGTACTTTCTTTAATTCAGCAATATTATTGCCAAGTCAGGTTGGCCTAGGGCAGATTTCTTAGAGTGTGGTCCTAAGAGGCCTTGCACTGCCGTATATTTTGGTACTTCAAAGGAATAGTTTCAAGATGATGTTGTTTGTATACATACCACAATTCTGAAATATAAAGAGTAATGATAATTTCCTGGCCATCCTATTTTATTTGAAATTATTATTGTGTTCTGTTTTTTCTCAAACATTTGTAAGATGTCCAGTTCACTCAGCTAATATCTGTTTACATTATTGATTATAGGAATTAAATGTGCATTTTTGTTATTCCCATTTTATTACATTAGAACTCCAAATCCCAAATGAATCAGCCCAAAAATCGTTTACTTAAACACAAAAGAAGGAATGACAAATAGTAACATCTATACTACAATTTAGGAACAATGATAAAGAGCACACAGGACCCTGGTAAAAACATGGAATGCAAATCTATATGTCTTAGACAAGAGAATATTTTAGTTTGATGCTTTTGCACAAACTATAAAAGAAAAATATGGATGGATAATATGATGATAAATATCTGATAGTTGGATTTTATTAGATCAGTAATCCATTTCTTTCTGTCCTTACTACATTCGTTGTAATGAAATCATGTCTAATGGTGGCGTGAAACCATCAAAACCTCATGTTTTTTTTTTTTATAAAAAAGCAGTGATTTATTGAGTTAATCCGTGTTTTCTAAGATAAGTACCAACTGTAATTCTGATATGAAATAAATTTTTAATTTTAACTTTAAAGAGGACCAAAACTTAAACCACAAAGTGCATACTGTACAAATTGCTGAGAAACTTGTAAAATCATCCACAGAATTAATGACAGATATACAGTGATGGAGGAAAAATAGAGCAAATCATTAGCAAAATGCTTTATCAAAAGAAATTAAACTGTAGCACTAAGAGAAAGAGGAAAGGAGGAAAGCAGACACAAAGGGGAGAGAAAGCAAAGAGAATCTCATGTCTGTGGTGTACAGAACGGGCAGCAAGTGCCGGCATGTGGCGTCGCAGATATTTCACCTTCTTTTGGAACAGAATCCCTGCCATACAGAGAGTAAATCAGCTCTTGGTATATACAGGGTGGAGGCAAAACTCCTTGATAACGTTTTATTCTGTCACAGAGAATATGTTGCACAAAAGAGATTTTTTTCACTTAATTTATTTTATGAGTTTGATCTAGACTGACAAAGATGAGCTAGATGTAAGTAGCCAAGAAGGGTGCTATTGCTTAATTACAGGAAGATGCTTCTGAATATCAAGTCACACACTGCTTTATTAGCAGAAGACATTAATGCAAGGCCTCCTCTTCATCATTATAAAGTACAGTGAAAATTGGGAATGTGGGGAGCCAGGCATGGTGGTGCACGCCTTTAATCCCAGCACTTGGGAAGCTGAGGTAGGAGGAGCATTGTGAGTTCAAGACCAGCCTGGGCTACAACGTGAATGCAAGGCTGGCCTGAACTACATAGTGCGACACTATCTCAAAAAGCTAGGACAGGGAGTTTGGCTCAGTGGCTTAAGCGCCTGCCTGGCAGGTGCGAGGTTGTGAGTTCGATCTCTGATGCCAAAAAAAAAAAAAAAAAAAAAAAAAAGAATGTAGTTAACTGGCAGCCACAAAATATATATATGTATGTGAAGCATACATAAGGGGTAGTGAGTCCAGGGATTAGTTTTCCTTACCAAAATATTTTGGCTGTCAAGAGGATACATTTTTGAAATAAGAAAAATACTTCTTCAGGACCCTGAAGATACCAATAAAGGACATTCCTACACTCTCAAGCAGCCTATTCAAGGAATGTATCTTGAACAAACTGAATCTATCACTTCAGGCCAAAGTATATAATGTTTAATGCCAAGGAAAAGATGTCAAGATTTTTAAAAATCAAGCTCTAGTATTTAATAACTCTACAAGAGTATGTCTCCTAGTAATTGAAGATATTCTTTATTTATCAGAGAAAGAAATTGATGATGTATTGTTTGACCTATTTAGAAACCACATGCAGTGGTACACAGAAAATGAAGACCACAGAAAACCAAAGAGAACAGAAATCAATCTTAGTTCTCTGGAAATATCTTAACATTCCATCTTTGGGGTGCAGTGTACTAGTAATTCTTCCTTCTGTTGGAGCCCTAAAAATAGTTTTCAGAAAGAAATTACTCCATAATTTTTAGGTCCATGTTTAATTTAAAAACCATAATATTGAGTGGAGCCCCCGCTGTCCTTCTTAAAATCATTTAGCTTTGCGTTAGCATTGTCTACTCAGTGGCAGTAAAAATGGGAGCACCCTAGACCTCACATGACAAGTAAAATCATGACCTGGAATCTGGAACTTGTAACAGGGGAGGCTTTTTTTTTTTTTTTTTTTTTTTTTTTGGCGGTACCGAGGATTGAACTCACAACCTCGCGCCTGCCATGGCAGGTGCTTAAGGCACTGAGCCAAACTCCTATCCCTGGTTTTTTGAGGCAGGGTCGCACTATGTAGCTCAGGCTGGCCTTGTGCTCACGTTGTAGCCCAAGCCGGCCTCGAACTCACAACACTCCTCCTACCTCAGCCTCCCAAGTGCTAGGATTAAAGGCATGCGCCACCACGCCCGGCTACAGGGGAGGCTCTTAATACCTGCTGTGCGTTTTCAAGTATGAAATCCTCTTCTTTTTAAGATTTTTTTCTGAAAGAAAAAAAACACCTTGGGTCACTCCAGATGCTGATTTCTTGAAGCAAGAGAATCACCGTGAATTCAAGGCCAGCCTGGGCTACATAGTGCGTTCAAGGCCAGTCTGAACTACATGGGCAGACCCTATCTATAAACCTCCCACCCAAAAAAAAAAGAAAAAAGGTGCTAATTTCTGACCTTGAGAAAGTGGGAAATGTAGGTCCCACACTTCTTCTTTTGGCCCTGTTGGACCAGAATACACCAGAGTGGCTCGGGAGCCGCCCCGCATGGAGACTGCCCACTCAGTTCCTCTGAATCCAGCCTCCCTCATGGAACCTGCCCACTGGGTGTAAATAAGAATCTACAGGTGTCTTTGCGAGAACCCAGGCTGAAGTACATTCTTTTTGTTTGTTTGTTTCTCTGGCACAGAAACTTGCCTTCATGGTGTCTCTAGGGTTGGTAACACATGACCATCTAGAAGGTAAGAGAAGATATTCTTGGCACTACCTTCTCTCTGGCCCACATCTTTGTTCCTAAAAGTGGTGTTTGATTGAATTCCTAGAATAGAAAATTGGAACACAAATGGAGTGTGATTCAACCAATGTGGACTTTATTTCCTTTAGAGGAAAAATTGCCTTCCCTCCGTTTTATGTCAGGCCCTCCCCTGCCTCACATCATCCATACCTTCCCCAGGGAAAACATCCCCTGCTCCCCGAATTAAGGTGACTTCTGTCCACCATAGGGGAACTTTTTCATTCTGATAGCACAAAGTGACACGCGCCCATCTAACAAGCCCTTGTCCGTATTTTCCAATCATTCTGAATCTTAAGGACAGTTACAAAGCCATGCCTGACCTGGTTATATAGTTCAGCAATGGTGAACTTTTGTTATTCAGTCTTAAGTCTGTGAAGAAAGTTCATCCAGACGTACGTACAATCAGTCTAAAAATAAACCAGGACAGCTTGTTTACAAGTACGGTGTACTGTGAAGCTCTCGATCACACAGAGCCACGTTGTGGCCTTGCTTCCTGAGGGGTGACAGTAGATAGTCCTACGCAGTTGCTTCAGAGGGTGCTTGCCTCTGTGCGGGCTGCAGGAAAGCAGACTTGTCCCTGTCCCTGATTTGTTATAGGAAAACCAATAGATAAACAGTGAAGTTCCAGTAGGCTCTCCATACCTGTCTTCTAATTGGAGCCTTTTCTTTTCCCAAGAAATCCAAAGTAAGAGACAAGAGCGAAAAAGAAGAACAACAGCAAATCCAGTGTACAGCGGAGCAGTCTTTGAGCCGGAGGTACTTCTGCCAGTGCCTGGTCCTTCCCTCCCAGTCCCTTGATTCATGGGGTACTTGGTGCCTCCCATCTGAAAACCTGCCCATGAACTGCACCCGTTTGTACTTAGCCAGCTCTGTGAAATGATGGGTTTTTCCCTGGTTTGTCTCATTATTTCATTTTTACTACTCACTGCTTACTCTGTAGGTTTTCTTTACTAAGTTTGAGCAGACACAGACCTGTCTTAAAATGTTCATTCATCCTAACTTCACAACTCTCATCTGAAGCAGAGGCAGACCTCCCTAGAATATTCTCTGAGAGCCAAGTGCATGTAATAAAACCTGTTATCCCTGAGACCTTGGGGCGATTAACGCTGACTCGTTGGCCTGTTGTCGGCAGTCTTTTACTCATGGCAGTGCCAGTCACCTTTCCTTCTTCAATCCCCAAAGCGTAAGAAGAGTGCAGTCACCTACCTAAACAGCACAATGCATCCGGGAACCCGGAAGAGAGGTGAGTGCTTTTTTGAATCCCTGCTTTGCTGTTGCTTTCGCTTTCCATGTTGTGTTTCTTTTCCACCCCTCCTATTACCCTCCCCAGATCTGACTCCTCTGTGCCTTGAAAATACATTTGTTATTGTTCTCTGAGTATGGGGGGAAAGAGAGTGAGATTTCTTATTAGAGTTCTGTGTGCAGAGTCAAAAGCTGACTTGTCTGGGTTCTGACAGAGTTGACTCGAGAGCAGCTTAATGCAGCATTTCTGCCCCAAGCCTACTGGGCCTTCCATGAATAGCACAGGGAACAGAACACCATGTGAAAAGAAGCATCTTAGCATCATTAAGCAGAGCCAGAGCACTGCTGTTGCCAAGGTGTTCTTAATAGTGTCTCAGTCCTCCTACTGCCATGGAGGCTAGAACGTGACTCTAGTTTCTGTGGCTGCAGACTTTCCAGGAAGGAGAGAACTTAGAGTCTTTGAGAACAGGGCAGCTCCAGCTAAGGAAGAAAAGGTCACTGTCAAAACGAGTTCCCCCTGACAGACTCCTGAAGTGCTGTTCCTACCTTTCAGACCGTCTGTAAGCATTCACCTTATTCTCAGGGCAGAAAAACAGCAGTGGCATCTCTCACCCTGCAGGTCTAAATAGGTCTTAATAGCTTGGGATTTGAGCTCATAAACAAGGTACTGAGATTGTTCTTTGATGTCAGTAATACATCCCAAAGTCCCTTTTTCCATGTGGTAATATGTCCCTGAATTACAGTTCCAGGCTAGAAAGGTTGCAAGTGAGTGGACCCGCATACTAATTTTGTGTATACACGCACAAGCTCTGAGCTATCAGAAGCTTAGAAAGTCATCCTGACCCTTTGTCTGCCTTAGGAAGAACAACAGCTATATCTTCTCCTAAAAAGGTGTCATACCCTTAGTGAACCATTCTAATGTTACAGAAGTCCTGTCCTTCAAGTAACCAAAAATATTTGGATGGTAAGCCCTAAGTTACTGTTTTATATTGATTCCTGGGCCAAAATAACTAGTGCCGTAAGTTATTTTCTGTTGTTTTGTGTTCAGCTATTTTAGTGACCTCTGACACAATTCTCAGAAACGAGACCACAGCCAGAGACCACAATTAATCGGCCTACTGGTGGGCAGTATCTGCTGAGAAGACAGGGGTTAAATGAGCTAGAAAGACCTTGGAGTCTGTTGCCAAGGTCAGAGACTAAAAACCTGTATTTGCAATGCCTAGGATGTACCTCCCATGGATAAACAAAAAACATTCATCTTCAGTTCTCCTTTTGCAGCACTAAATTCTCTAGAAAAGACAAACCAGGAAAATCTGTCTTTGTATGAGAGACACTGCCAGTTTAGCATTGGTAGTATTTGTGGAATGGTTGATAGGATCATGACTCTGTGTGTAATCCTAATATCAGTTGTAACTGTTAGCAAAGTTGCAATCCCACATGCACTATTTGCCAGTGCTTACAAGCACTTCTGGACCTCTGTGGCTCTTCGTTTTCCTGTGATGTACTGGGCTGTGTTCCTAATCACTCACATTTTGGAATCTATGGCCCTGGCTCTTAGAAGATGAAGACCCTTGCTTAGATATGTGCTAGGGTATGAGTGGCTGGCCCTAGAATTCCTGCATCCCTAGAGCTCATGTGTAGAACCTCACAGGATGAGGTTTGATTGAATGCTCTGTCTCAGACCATGCCTCTCAGGAGTGCAGGTGGCAGGCCCTTTCCTGGGACTTTGGAACAACCTTTGTTGTGATTCACCAGAATGAGGTGTAAAGTGAGGAGATAGCTTTCAGGCTACTGGGGAAAGTGTCCAGGGTCAGACAAATTTGTTGTGAAGCCCAGACCCTCTTGTTGCTCTTTGGTTCCAGCTACTCCCAGAATGTCTCTCTCAAAGGCCCTAACAGCAAGGGCTGAGAAGAGTTCACTTGCATTTTCCCTCCCCACTTTGCCTTCTGTAGCTTCACCAGCTACAAAATGACCAAAGTACAGACAGGAGAGACATGGCAGGCAGAAATGCTAAAGACATCCATTTGTGGGAACTGAGAATCACAAGTGTTACAGTAGGAATGACAAGTGCACAGAATCATAGAGGACAATATACAAAGGCACAGGAAAGAAACACCTGTGTTCCTGACCTTGGCTTCCACTGCCTGTGACGTGTTGGGCCTAGTGCTAGAAATCTCAGACTGCAGTAGTCCAGGAGCATCACCATAGTCTGCCCACAGCGAGGTCTGTTACATGGCTAGCACCTCCTCTCTGTCTCCCAGGCTCTCTTCTATCTTTGGAGATTCGTGTAGTTGTTTCTAATGACATTTAAATCTTTGCTTCTCTTTCTTCCTTTGGGACTGTTGTATTAACCTTCTGTCTGCTACCTCACTTCCTTTTCCATGCTAGCCAATGAGGAACACTGGCCAAAGGTATGTAAGATCGTTTTCCCCTTCTCTTTCCCTCCCCCTTTTTTCCCTTTTGTTCCCTTCTCTTGGTATATAGGTCGTCCTCCAAAATACAATGCAGTGCTGGGGTTTGGAGCCCTTACCCCAACATCCCCCCCATCCAGTCATCCTGACTCCCCTGAAAGTGAAAAGACAGAGACCACATTCACTTTCCCTCCACCTGTGCAGCCTGTGTCCCTGCCCAGCCCCACCTCCACAGACGTAAGTAACTTGGGGAAGTGCGCTGTCTTTCGGAGAACGCATATCGGCACCTGTTGGGAAAACCATTGTCCTGTGTTGTCTCCTTGCCAGCTTGCGCTGACCTGAGTACCCCAGAACAGCAGGACACCCTGTGGAATGCCATGCTTGCCACAACAGGCAGCTCTTCTCTGGGGTCCCAGGCCTTTCCAGTCCTCGGGGAGCTCAGGGTTTTAGACCTGTGAGTGAGTTCTCAGAAGAGGGGTGGGGTGGGGAAACAGCTCATGTAATTACAGGGTACGCTGGTTTCTGCCATCAGTGTGTGAGTGTGGAATGGGAATACAGCATACATTCCCCTAGCACCCTTGTTTCCTGCTTCAAGTGCAGTTCGAGAAGTGGAAAATTATCTGTGGAGAAACTTCATGTAGCAAGGTTGATCAGAAATGCATTCCTGAAAAAGTGTCAAATACTTAGCCGTCCTTCACCCAGAAACTTCAGGAGCATGAACAAGTGTTCTGGCTTTTTCAAAAGAGCATTGACAAAGCTGTGAATTCATGAACAAGTTCTTACTGAGTGCTCCTCTGCAGAGCAAGCAGTAGTGTTCTTGAGGCTGGGGACTCAGCCAGGAACAGTGCCAGTGCCCTGCCTTCAAGGAGCTTCTTCTCCATGGGAAGAGAGGGCCAATAGGTGAAAGTCGGGGGTTGGTAGGTGCTGTACAGGAAAACAGAAAGGCCCAAGGTGTAGGAGTGGCAGGTAGCTCCTATCTCAGGAGGTGTGGCATGAGAAAGCCTCTCCGATAAGAAGTGACCTGTGAACCCCAAGAGCATGGGGAAGAGCCTCCTGAGCACAGGCGCTGCAGCACAGAGCTCTGAGGTGGCCACACGTGCAGCGTGGCAGAAGACAGTACCAAGCACGAAGACCAGGGCAGTGGGAGATCATATCTGGAGGTGACAGGGTGCTTAGCAGGGTTTTGTGGTGTTATTTCAATTACAAAAAAAGGATTTTGAAAATTTTCAGACCTATAGAAAATTACACTAATGGTTCAGTGAACAAACATGTATGTTAAGAGTTCATCAATTGTTAACATTTTGCTGTATTTGCTGTATTTGCTTCTCTGCCTTACACACACACGTATACAAACACATACACTTTTTTTTTAACTGAGCCAACAAAAAGTTGAAACTTCCTGATTCTTCACACCAAAGTGTTTCAAGTGTGTTACTAGGCATGGTGATGTACATGCCTTTAATCATAGCACTTGGAAGGCTGAGGCAGGAAAACTGCAAGTTCAAAGCCAGCCGGGGCTACATAGAAAGACCCTGTCTCAAACCTAAAACAAAACTAGTTCAATGTATGTCTCCTAAAAACAAAGGTACTCTGTTATATAACCACAATGTATTTATTAAGTTGAGAGAACTTAATATTGATAAGATATTAGTATGTAGAATGCAGTTCTTATTCAGATTTCTCCCAGCCTTTGTGGGTCTGTTTTTTCTGCTCCAGGATCCTGTCCAAAATTGTTCTTGACATTTATTGTCATGGAATTATGTCTCTAGTCTCCTTTATCCTGAAACAGTTTCTTAGTGTGTCTTTGTCTTTCATAACACTGGCATTTTTAAATTAGTTTATTGGAACATTGAGGTACACATAACAATCACATTCATCATAGGGAATTTGTACCTGTACATGATACAACTTGATTTTTTTTTGCTGTGTGTGTTTTGTTTTTTTTTTTGTTTTTTTTTTTTAACATTGGCATTTTTTTAAAGCTCAGCTGCTTGGTGTAGAGAGTGCTTCTCCATTTGGATTGCTGTCTGATTGTTTCTTCAAGAGTAGGTTGCAGATGTGCATTTTTGTGGACAGTAAGGAAGTGATGATGGGGCTTTCTCAGTGCATCACCACGGGAGGCACAGGACGCCAGCCCGTGCCATTGTTGGTGATGTGGCTGTCATGCCTTGCGATTGTTTCCTTCAGATTCTTTCACTCATAAAGCTCCTCTTTACTGTGGTGGGAGAGGATAGCTTTGCATCCAGTTTCCCAACAGATTGTTACCCAGTGATCTTGGCATCCTTTGATAGTTCTTGGCAGCATTTACTATTTTTAAAGTGTTTGTAAAATCAATTTGGATTTTATTTTATTTTATTTTTTTGGTACCGGGGTTCGAACTTATGACCTTTCACTTACCAGACAAGTGCTTGTGCCGCTGAGCTAAATCCCACGCCCTCAACTTGGATTTTAAAAGAAGTACTGTGTCTGAAATGTGGCGCAAGGAGCACGGAAGTAGAGAGACTAGGTAGGAAGTGCTTGCAGTCATCCAGGCAAGAGACGATGGTAATGCTAGTAGGACGGTAGAAATAGAGGTGGAGAAAAGTGATCAAGACTGCATGTATTTTAAATCACCAGCAGGGTTGCATATGGAGTATGAGAAAGTAATCAAGGTTAAATCCAAAATTGTACCCTGTGTTCTCGCTTCAGCAGCACATACAAAATTGTGTCCTAAATAACTACTAGAAGGTTGAAGCTGCCTCTTTAGTAAAAATTGTAAGAACAGGTTTGAGGAGAGAAACCAAGAATTTCATTTTGACCATGTCCCAGTTCTTTTGTTGTTGATCATCTTGAGATAAAATGTTCCTTGAACTTGAATGTTCTCAGAACTTATTAATGGCATAATCTTTTCAAAAGAATACCAATGCACATTCACAGTTAAAATGCCAGAGCCAACAAAGGCAGCATTATCTTTGGGGATGTGGATCATAGGAGGGTTCTGTTCTCTCACAGGTTCCCTTCGTTGAATGTAGCTGGTAGCTATAGACTCATCATGGCTCTAAAAATTCAGCACTTCATCCAGTTTCCTAACTTTTGGCATTAATAATTGCTTCAGGTCCTCTAACTGTCCTATTAATGAGCACCAGGCGTCCCTTTCAGAAAGCTTGCTTACTGGCACCAAAGATTGTCCCAGCATTTCTTTGGTCACAGTATTGCCAGAGATGCCAGCTTACTGGCTTTGTGGTACAGCTCTCCAGTGCGTTGGTGCTGGGAGGATTTTATATTTGTATGTGTTAGTGTTTCTTCTAAGTAATGTTGGGTTAGTAGTAGTGATAGTTGTTGTTGTTGTTGAGAGGACTTTTGTTTCGTTTTTTTCAAGTCTAGACCCAAAAGATCCAGGTCAAATCACAGACTTAAAATTTCTCCCAGGTTTCATCTTAAAATGCAACATTATTCTTTTCAGAAATTTCATTATTCTTTTCCAAAAGCTGAAGGTAAAAGAAAGCTTTTCTAAAACCACTAAATATGTTCAGAATTTCCTAAGTTAAACCCAGTGGAATAGACTTTTTTTTTTTAAAGATAATAGACTTCTACTTTTGCAGTATCCCAACAGCAGCGGTGATTAAAATCAACATGCAGGGTTCTGTGGGTTTGCTACTGGGTAGCATCAGCCTCAACAACATTAATTAAACAGTAGCAGTTGAGAGGCAAGACTTTCCTAGGAATCAATAACCACCTAGGAGGACTTGGTAATACAAGACCCAGTCAGACACTAATCCTCAGGATGTACCTTGTTGCTGCTATCATCATTTTT